>BOPP01000012.1:15737139-15751261 GCA_017312745.1 Gryllus bimaculatus
CCCCAACCATGCCCGTCGCTCGCGGACCTACCTTCCGCTAAATTACGGTTTCAATTCCGGTTTATGGCGAAGACGCTTCCGTCCTAATCTCTATAATGGACCCGCACTTATCAAGAGGCAAGTGTGCGCCGCCTAGAGGGGGTAGGAGCCGAACCGAATCGAACACTGGGCGGGGACAGGGCCCGGGCGGAGTGCGAGCGCGAGGGAGAGAGAGAGAAAGGGACGAGGGGGAGGGTGCAAGTCCAGGGTCATCAGCAGAAGCTCGTCAATGGGCGCTGAACTTCTGACACACTGGAGAGCATGCGCCTACTACTTCAGTTTGGCTAAAACTATAGTCTAAATGACCAGCCCCTAGTTTTCTCTCACAAATCGCTTAGAAGGGTTATTTTTAGGTAGGTCATTTGCTTAGGTGCTCGTTGTAGAATGGGTAGTGTTTCCACTAAACGTCGAAATCTTTTTCGATTTTTTAATAATTTGTTTGTAAATGTTTAGGTTTTCTTATTTTACATTCCGTAGTTATAGTTACTTAAAAATATTGTTTTTACAAAATGTCGGAAAAGCATCCATATAACCCAAATTATTCTCGAGAATTAAAAGAAAAACAAGTTGAAAGAAAAAATACGAAAGATTAATTCAAAAAAACAGAGAAAAGTAAAACGAGTTCAATAGGTCACGTCACTCGCGCAAAATATCTGAATGCAAAACAAATGCAAGTGTGCTGTCACTTGCAAGGAACCCTGAAAATTGTCACCACGTTATGAAAATAAACAATACAGTTAAATAAAAAGTATAAAATGTTCTTGAAAGCAAAATTTCAATTAATTAAAACGACTTAAATAGTAATATCATTGAAGTTTCAAGATTATAGAATTAACATTAGATAAATATAGTGAGTATAGTTCAAAGACTATATTAAATACTTTACAAATGGTTCACATACACACTCACACCCACATACATACACGCATACAGAAATCACACACATTTTTACATTTTCCAAGTTTTATGTAGAAGTGTATGTCATCACCTATGTATAATGAATTATTGTCTACACGAATTTGAGGTTATTAGTGATATTATGCACATATCGTTTTATTTCAGTCTGCCAATCACCTCATTCTGACTAAGTCGATGTGATGCGGCTGAGGGATTCCACGAATGTGACCGTATTTGATACTGGTACTAATTTGCTTTTATATAAATTGCAGCGCCTTTATGTAAACGTGGATTGTTATAGTAATAAACATCACATTTCAGTACAGTGAGAAACATTTCCAAGCTCTCATATTTATTCACATCAAGTTTCTGCGACTGAAACAAAGACGTTAGCACTAATTTCAATTTGTGTTATTATTGTGGGAGTTCACCTTATTTTATAATGTTTAACATGATATCAACACAACAGTTTTGCTCGTCTTGAACAATTAATTCATGTATTTTAAGTTACAATGAACATCAAAAAGTACGATTGTTAAAATGAATTAAAAAATAAACAAATGGAGTTTTACAAAAATAATTTTGAAAATGTTGAGACTTCATGTAAAGTATCCTGTGAACTTGAACTTAACATACAAGTTTCGAACTCGTAGAACCTCGAGTTCCTATCTCGAGGATCGATCCGGGATGGGCGGACGGACAAACGTTTTGCCGACAATCGTTTATTCGGTATCAAGGACACCCAAAACCTGGATTTCTGACTTCACAAATTGTGAGAGGGAATAAGTTACTACATAAAGGAAGATTATTTATCCACTTTTCCTTTTCAGGGTCCGGCAATAATAGTTTCTCTGTCAAAACACCGCCGTTTTCCCCCATAACATTACAATACTTTCTCAAAACTAGTCCAAAATAAAAGCAAAACATTATACAGAATAATTAAAACGACAAAAATATAGAAAATTGAGGGCAACCAAACAGAAGATATTGTTTTCTACACCTTTGAGAAGCCCTTGGAATATAATTCTTTTTCCGATGCACATGTTCCGTTGCTTGAGGAATCGCTAAAAACGTAGTCAGTCAGAATGTCCTTGTCTTTGTTCAGACTCACAGAAGAATGGAAAATAATCTCAAATAACCCGATGATCAGGATTAGCAAACACTCAAAATTACTGAAAATATCTCATCCAAACTATGACAAGATTCCAGGTTTTTCAGCTTTTTTCGTCCGTTATGAAAAGTTCAAACAGCTTTTGTAGAGTTCCATTGAAACAAATTGAATTCATTGTCTCGTAAACTGCATGTTAGAAAATCTATACAATGTACACTATTGTAACTCCATTTCTAATTTCACTTCTGTAAAATCAGCATTGTAATATCTTCAAAAGTTCACGATTGTCAAGAGGTCTTACATTTAGTAGAGGTCAGATTGCGAATAATATTATTAGAAAATACCTGCTAAGGGATCTGTGAAAATATTTGAATGCCCATTTTAAAATATGAAACTAAGAAACATCATCCGTAAAATCTCTATTCTTTAGATTAATTTGCCCAGATCATTGAATTTTCGAGTGTCACCAACAGCCAACAGGATTGTATGACTCTGGAGCCTCTTCCGTTCGTAAAGTGACTAAGTGACCCCAGTCCGAGTCCCAGTCCCAGTCCCAGTCCCAGTCCCAGTCCCAGTCCCAGTCCCAGCAGATCCACAGTCCCAGTCCAAGTCCCAGTCCCAGTCCCAGTCCAGTCCAGTCCAGTCCCGTCCCAGTCCAGTCCCAGTCCCAGTCCCAGTCCCAGTCCCAGTCCTAAGTCCCAGTCCCAGTTCCGATCCCAGTCCGAGTCCCAGTCCCAGTCCCAAGTCCCAGTTCCCAGGTCCAGTCCCAGTTCCCAGCCGAAGTCCCCAGTCCGAGTCCCTAGTCCGAGTCCCAGATCGAGTCCCAGATCCGAGTCCCCAGTCCGAGTCCCAGTTCCGAGTCCCAGTCCGCAGTCCCAGTCCGAAGTCCCAGTCCGAGTCCCAGTTCCGAGCCCAGTCCGAGTCCCAGTCCGCAGTTCCCATTCCGCAGTCCCAGTTCGCCAGTCCCAGTCGAGTCCCAAGTCCAGTCCCAGTCCCAGTCCCAGTCCCAGTCCCAGTCCCAGTCCCAGTCCCAGTCCCAGTCCCAGTCCCAGTCCCAGTCCCAGTCCCAGTCCCAGTCCCAGTCCAAGTCCCAGTCCCAGTCCCAGTCCCAAGTTCCCAGTCCCAGTTCCCAGTCCCAGTCCGATCCCAGTCCGAGTCCCAAGTCCGAGTCCCCAGTCCGAATCCACAGTCCCGCAGTCCCAGTTCCGAAGTCCCAGTCCGAGTCCCAGTCCGAGTCCCAGTCCGAGTCCCAGCTCCGAGTCCCAGTCCGAGTCCCCAGTCGAGGTCCCAAAGTCCGAGTCCCAGTCCCCAGTCCGAGTCCCAGTCGAGTCCCAGTCGAGTCCCAGTCCCAGTCCGAAAGTCCAGTCCAGTCCCAGGTACCCGAAGTCCCAGTCCCAGTGCCAGCTTCGCGATGTCCGACGTGAGGTAATGCATTCGTATAGTTTTGACGCGGCCGCCGGGTCCGAAACGCGGAGTAATTTTATCGCAGCGCAGCGGTGCGTGGGCGACCGGGGGCCTCACGGGGAGTTGAAATACGAGCGGCGGGAGTCCCGCCCGGGAGCCGCCCTTGATCAGCCCGCGACTCACGCCACCCCCGCCCCGCCATCCCCACCTCCGGTCTCTCCTAGCGCTCGCCCTGGTGGCCCGCCCGCTCCGCCTAATTCACGTTGAATTGTGGGCCCGCCTGAATGTCGCATGTTTAAAAAAGTTGCCGCTGCCAATAGGCTATTTAGTAGCGAACGAGACGACCGCCCGGACCAGGTCTCCGCCCTCCGGGCGAGCTCGGCCCGGCCCCCCGCCCCAATCCCCCCCTCGGCTGCCAGCGCTGAAAGAACGCAGGGGCGGCTCCGGGCGGCGAGCGCCGCTGTGTCCCTGCAACCTCCCCGCGCCCCGCCCCTTCCGCCAGCTCTGCCCCGCGCTGCGCCGCTCCGACGTGCTCGCCCGGCCTCCCGGCCTCTCTGCCCCATGGCTTTGTTTGCGCCCCGCCTGGCGGCTCTCGCCCCGCCTGGGGCTCTCGCCCCGCCTGGGGCTCTACGCCCCGCCTGCGGGCTCTCGCCCCCGCCTGGGGCTCTCGCCCCGCCTGGGCTCTCGCCCCCGCCTGGGGCTCTCGCCCCCGCCTGGGGCTCTTCGCCCGGCCTGCGGGCTCTCGTCCCGCCTGGGGGCTCTCGCCCCGCCTGGGGCTCTCGCCCCGCCTGGGGCCCGCCCCCCGCCTGGCGGGCTCTCGCCCCGCCTGGGGCTCTCGCCCCGCCTGGGGCTCCTCGCCGCCCGCCTGGCGGCTCTCGGCCTCGCCTGGCGGCTCTTCGCCCGCCTGCGGGCTCTCGCCCCGCCTGGGCTCCTCGCCCCGCCTGGGGCTCTCGCCCCGCCTGGAGGCTCTCGCCTCGCATTGGGGCTCTCGCCGGGCTCTCTCCTTCCCTGGGCTCTCTCCTTCCCTGGGCTCAATCTCGCATTGTGCTCTCGCCACACCTGAGCTCATCGCCACCCCTGGGCTCTCGCCTCTCCTCCGCGCTGCATCACAGCAAAAACCAAACCTGTACAAAACTCCTCGCAATTCTAGTTTACCTGATTTTCTCAATTTCACCTGACTTGAGTATCTCAAAATTGTAATCCTTTATTTCATCTTTTGAATTTCCCTGTCGTTTACTGTTTTTTCTTTTTGAATCTTTTACGTCAAATGAATAGAACTTTCTTCTCACATGTGACTTTTCACTTCGAAGGAGGCAGTCACAACAACTTGTCTTGCGCTTTGTCACCTTGTTCTATGTTAGCAACACCTGCCTTAATATGTTGCCTCACAATTCTCGCTTTCATCTAATTGCCCTTCGTTCTCCTCGTCTTCCTGCCAAAGCAGTTGTTCAAAACTGCATGACCCGAAGGGAGCACACCAGACCCCATTGCGCTCCACAACTGACCAGTGGTTCGTTTGAACAGGCCACTTCCAGCATTGCATCGCCTGCCCTCACAATCCTCGTTTTCCTAATCTTCCATCACCATATCTCTTCTTCTTCTTCTTTCTTCTTCCTCTACTACTACCCCGACTGCCCCACCCAGGTTCTGTCCCTTTCCCGCCGGCGAGCAGGACTGCGGTTCTGCGACTCGGGCCTCTCTTCCCCCCATTTACCCCGCAGCCAAGGCTGGCCCGCCGCGCCTCCGGCCGCCTCCGCCCAAATTCTATGGCCTTCTTTTCAGCGGCGCTACTCCGCTTCTGCACTCTCTCGTCGGCGGCCCCCTTCCCTCCTCTTCCCCCCCCGCCTCCGCCCACTTCCTCCGCCCTTCCCAGACCTCGCAAGGAGGGGTCGTATGGAAGGGCTTAAGCGCGCTGTATTTCCCGGCATGCGGAATTTGTAAAGGTGAAGCAAATCCGAGATCATAAAGAGTTCCTCATGCCCAGAGGATTTTCCATGTTTGCAGCTTCATGCCCCCGTCCGCGTCCTTTGATGACGATTTGCATATCCTGCGAACTGCTTCTTGCCTCTGGCTGTAATGAAAGGAGACCCGAGAACACTGCATTTTGAGGGGTATATCAGACTTGTTTATACATTTAATTATAAAGAGCTGCACTAGGGTCATTAAACATGTACATTTTACGCAACAATATTAGTTCAAATATGCCAGCTAATTTTTATGAAAGCGACAGTCTGCATGAATCCTGTTCTGTGCGAGCTTTAAGATTCATTAAATGAGATTAAATTTTATATTCTAAAATATTTCTGCTTTTGAATTATTATAAGTGAATACTAGAGTGAAAACGTACTCTCATCTTTCTCTTTCGCGTTTAATATTCCTGTATATGGCTGCGATTTTTTCATCAATACCTAATGTGAACTCTCATATCTTTGCTAACCAGGAGCAATACAGAACAACACGGAATGATTGATCACGTTTGGCATCTTTTGACCCGTCAATAGCAAGAGGAAAATTTAACATGCACTTCATATTATTTCTACCCTAAACCAACTAACCTCCAGCACATATTCAACTTAATTTCAACCCCACTTCTGACCTTAAGTAATAGCAAGATATTTCATGTTATACATCTAATTTTATATATAATATCGCACATTATAGTTATTCCATGATACAGGGTTTACAGAAATTAAACTTGGAACTTTATTTAATGGTGCAACGGCAACAGTTTTTGAAGATTTTGTAAGCCAGAGAAACAAAAAAATTGTTTAAATACAAACCTCTTCACATTTTAAGGACTTTAATATGTGTTGGATAAATTCTGAAAAAAATCATCAAACCGTTTAAATATATTTACACAAATGATGATGATCGAATCATTGCAGACATCATCCAGGTAATTTATACTTCAGCATCAGATTGCTGGTTAAAGTAACGTGATTGTTTGAGTGTGAAGCGTATTTAATTTTCACGAGAAGCATTTTGGGATAAAAGTTCGTTGAAACTTATTCGTGGTATATATTGAAGGTTGCTTAAATAGCCGTACACGAGCGGATTTTCTCAAGGCTTGGCCCAACAGTCCAAGCCTTGAGGAGTTTTCCAACGTGTGGCGGTTTCATTGAGGCCGCGGAGGAAGCGAGAGACCAAAAACGCCCAAAGCAAATTCAATTAATTTTGGCCCAGTTTTCCCCGATTTTTAGCTCACGTATGAAGTTGATGCTCAGTCGTACTTGACGATTTAATGTCATCAATCATTTCTCGTGAATTTTTAACAGAAATCATTCAAATGCGTGAAAATGAATCTTCGTTATGACTAGTTAGTTTGAAAGATTATCATGATCTGAATAAAAATGACAGAACTACTCTGTTGACCTGAAAAAAAAAATATTAAGTCATTTTCCTAGAGGATGTACTTCAGGAAAAAACCGAAATGTGAGGGCAAGGGTTCGGTAGAGGAAATTCCCTGGAAAATGCGGGATTTTTCCTTTAGGAGCGTGTATGACTAACTTAATGTAAATCTCAAATGCTGGGGCCACTGCTTCCTAACTCACAAATGTTAAGCAAAGAGAATTAAGGTATATTTAGGTTATTAACTTACGACTGACTCAATGGTACTCGAAATTACACTCCTTATCTCTCACCGGTCTTGGAACCTTCCCACTGGCAGCCCGATTCCCGTTTGTCATTGAGTACGTGCCATTCCTCTTCACCATAATGTACTTGTGTAATACACACTTCCTGTTTATTTCTTTAATTTATTATAGTTCCATGGTTATTTTCCACAGCACGTACATCATGAAATTTATTTGAGAGGAAAATTCTAAGATATTTATTTTAGATTTGTAAAATGTGGGCTAATTATTTTTTGCCACAATACATTGATTTTACGAAATTTTAATTAATTTATTTTCAAAATTAACTCTTGTTTTATTCTATATGACCCGAAAATAAATTTATTTTTCCCTCACGGACATAGTTGACTACTGAGCATTCTGATATTTCTTGACTTTGTTATTTATCTAAATATTTTTTAATATATGTAAATGTTTTTACCCATTTGTTATTGTTTTCTTAAATAAACACATATTACAAATGTACACTTAGGGTCTACGTACCCGATAGCCCCCAAAAAACTCAATTAGTATGTAAAGTGATGAGCGACGGCAATTATTTTAAAAAAAGATAATTATAGATACAAATGGAAAAATGAAGCTTGAACTTGCACTCAAGTAAGCAACAGAAAAGTTCAAAGTTCTTCCTTTTTCATCGTATTATTTGATGTAAATTATTTTCTAAGGATGAAAAAAAGAATTAAGTGTTACTCTATACAACATATAGTAACACTGATATACACAAAAAAATTATTTTGTTTTCAATAAAACAAAAGGGGTGTTAATAGACATATCAGCCTACTAGTGCATTCGTTTGCAAGAGGAAAATAAATAACTGACCATTCAGTGTTACAATATGATCAGCATTTTCACACACACAATTTCAGGTTATTAACTTCAATAAATCCTGATCGGATTGAAAAAAAATAACACAATAATTTTGGTGGACGTGGTTTAAGTCTCTCATTAGTGAGTATAGGGCATTTCGGCAGTACCACACGAAATAATATTTCGTAACAATGGTCGAAAAATTTCGACAATTGACTCAGGATTTACTAGTCGTGTAGTCAACTAGTACAGTCGTAATAGTTGTACTACATTTCCCCTATAAACAATGGAAATACAACATATTTCATGTTATATTATTCATATTGTTTGTATATTGTGTTACATTTTGTATGTTGTGTATTTGTATTAAAACATTTGTAAATCAGAAACATTTTTTGCCCATATTACAACAAATTATTAACGCAGTAATAAGTGTTAACATCGGTTAATGTTGACTTTATATGTTATTTCATAATAATATTTAACTTTAAAATGGAATTGGTTTCATCTACATACTTAGAATCATCGCTAGTATGCAAAACAACTTTTCGGGTCATAAAGATTCGAGCTGTACAACTGTATACAAAATGGGGAAAAAATGTAAAATCGCGCTCTTATAAAATCGTTTTCCATGCATGATGTAACAAGTATTTGTGGAATAAATAATTAAATGTTTCCTGAGCTTTCTTGAAAACGAAAATCGCCAACTACGCTGAAGCATAGTAAAAACAAGACTTTTTTGATCTTGACGATGCAATACCATCACTCAGGTCTTGCGAATTTTTAACATATTTCATCCAAATGCTTGAAAATGAACCTTGGTTGTGGCAAAGTTTATTTTAAAATATTTTCATGATCTAAATATAAAAAGGGCTGACCTACAGTGTTCACTCGAAAAAAAAGTCCTTAAATCAGTCAATAATCCTTAATCCGAAAAAAAAGCCCTTAAATCAGTCCCAAAAGTTCATAAATTTCCCCGGAGGATTTTCTTCAGGAAAAACCCTCCATGTTTGGGCCATTGCAAGCAACCACTTCACCAGGCTGCTAGAGAGGTTTCGCAAGTTGGAATCCGAGGAGACTATAAAACAAACGACGGCGCTAATCCGACGCGCGGTGTGTGGGGTTGAGGAGGGAGGAAGGGGAAAGTGGGAGGGGCGACCGCGAAGGCGCTTGCGGGCGAGGGCGCGGGTTCGGGCACGAAGGTCTCAGAAACCGCGAGGGAAGTACAAAACTCGCATCGCTCGTAGTAATGCGAAAGAAGTATCATTAGTGTGTATTAAGAGATGACCAGATGGTGGAACAAAAGAAAAGACGTTACACGCACAAAATAAGCGTTAATTACAAATCGAATGAACAAGGAAGAATGAAGAAATCAGATAATCGAGAACGAAAGTAAAATTCTCGGAAGAAATTTGATATAATACAAAGAGGACGGAAGAGAAAAGAAGAGGAGTATACCAGGAAAAGAGGAACATAACAATTCCAATAAGCATAATTAATGTAATAAATAGAAAATCATAGTAAATGTCAAAGACAACAAGTAGGAACGATAATAGGAACTGATAGAATGTGAGTAATGGTTATGAAGAAGCTGAAATTGAAAACAAATTAATAGAATTCTATTTCCATAAACGTAAAAATAAGTATACGAACAAGAAAAACACGAACCATGAAAGAAGAAAGAGTGGCAAAAATAATTAAAATTCCAAGAAACAGAGCAATATAATGCCAAGGATTTAACAAGAGAGAAAAAAATCACGATAAACAACGCGAAATTTTAAAAAAAATTCTAGGATGAAGCCATACAAAAGTCTAAACAGTAATTTAATCTTTATGGTGGTCAACATTAATAGGATTAATTTGAATCTAACGATGGTGATAACTAGGTGGCGGATTTTAATGAAAGAACCTGTTTTTCTTTTCACTTTATAACAATGCCATTTTGTATAGAAATTCATTTTATGTTATGACGAAACGAATTGACCCATTTTTATAGGTAAAATTTTTGCATTTTCGTCGATTTCGAGTAATATATCATTTTTTTTTCATTTTACGTCATTTTTACTGCATTTTCCGATGATTTAATTGATTTTAATATAATCTTAATAGTACTTGCCCCAAAGAATACTTACAAGGTGCAACAAATGTTCACCACAAAATTCCTTAGTAGCCTATTCGATTCCTTCGCTCATGTGTTCCATGTCAGTCGTGAGGTCGTCGGTGAGGTCGTCGGCGATGTCGTCGGCGCAATTGTGAGTTCGGGCGACATCACGAAAAATAAAGATTTTTTTAAAGAAAAGTCCTAACCCGAAGTGTGCGAGCTGGGTTCACTTGAAGAAAAGAAAGAAGCGTCAATTACATCAGTAACATACCCAACAGCTTGAGTTGTTCATGTGAAGTGGTTTTGAAGAATTTTGTACGTCATTTTTCTTTGTTTTTAGGTAATTTTTAAAGCATTTTCGGAACATTTTATTGATAATTTTTGGCGATGCTCTAGGTGATAAAAATCCGTCCCCCAGTGAGAGTAAACGTTGTGGGGTGTAGTATTAATAACTCTTCCAGGAACGTCGAGAGTATTCGTGGAACAGACGGATAGCGCGGGAAGCAGCCGGGGGCCGGGAGGAGGGCAGGTCGGCGGACGAGGCGCCGAGGCAGCCGAAGCCCTGAAGCTGCGCGCGCGGAGTCCCGCGATCGGCCGGGGTCCGGGATGGGGCCGGATGATCGCGCGGCGGAGGGGGCGGGGCGCTACCTCACGTCACGCGCCCTGAGTGGCTCTGATAAGCCTTGCTGCAGACGCAAGCACGAACACCAAAAACGCCCCCCACCACCATCACCACCGCTTTCGCCGACGCCGTTGCCACCGCCTCGCCTTCGCACGCCTTCAATTGCAAACACCGCCATCGCTACCATCGTTGCAACCAGGCGTGAGGAGAAAGAGGTACATTGCTCCGGAACCCATAAATATCAAGGGTCCCCAACGCATCAATTGGAATCACTGTAGCGCCTCTGATCGGGAGTTCCTAAGGTTAGAGTCCTGGCGGTGGCAGGGTTTTCAACATCACCTTGTCAGCTATGACCAATTCAGACACATCCTGGAGGAGAATCCTAGCGGCTTGCTGCTCTGATAGGTAATTTTCCGTGGTTTCTTTGATCAACACCAGGCGAATGCCAGAGGTGCACCGTAACCAACGGGCCACGAATCGAGTGCGATCTTTTCTTCCTCCTTCTTGTCCTTTCCTCACCCCTTATTTTCACACACACACACACACACACACACACACTAACATGCACTACACTTCCGCGAAGACGAGAGACCAGTCAGAAGTTTAGAGATTAACCCGACTGGTGTCACCGTGGTTAGAGATAACTGGGTGGGTAAAATCCGCGACGATGATGTAGGTTGGCGCCGGATGTCGCTAGCCTGCGGGAGAATATCACTTCCAGACTTCCCGCTATAAAAGATGCACTACACGTACAGGATTCATTCCCTTAATAGTTGACAACCCCGGAATCACTAATCAATAAACGATGCCCAAGGCGTTCATGGCCAATGAAGCGGAGCGCGTCTCTTAATTTAAATAATAATTTCTTCATTTTATTTGTAGAATAATGCATCTTCTTTAATTGTATAAGTTACAATTTTTGAGAAATAAACTTCACTCACAGTTTACGTCGTGTATCACGTTCTCAGAACGTTCTCATATAGTGGGAATCCGAAAAGCGTACAAAGAGCCGTTGAGAATACGTGGGAGCTGTAGGATATAAGTTATATAAAATATATAAATAAACGTAATCCAGACTAAGAAATCGTATATACATATGGGTCATGGTTATGAGTATTGTAAGCGAGTTAGTTTTCCATGCCGCGATCTCGGATTCGATTCCCCGATGGGGCAAGCATTCAATTGTCGTTTTTACTTTCATGGTCCAGTTAAAACAGTTGTTTATTAACAAGGAGAAAGCTTCTCAATTGTAAATAGATGTAGTACGGAGTAGCGATCTGTTTACTTCGGATCTCCCGAGCCCGTAGCCATCAGGCTGGTGCATTATGACAGGAGCCTAGTCTCAAGGTTCTAGTGCTTGAGTATTCACACACAAGGCAGTAGAATTTCTTATTAGATATCGCATACTGCCTCTAAATATCGAGGCCCAGGTTTTTTTTAGTTGCCACCACCCCTATGTCATTGCCCCTGTACCTGCCTCACCTCCACCATAGCCATCTTCCCCAGAATTGCCATCACAGCTTTCGTCACCACCATTACCCGTTGTTCCTTCAATTCAATTAAGCCTATTTTTGCGCGGCGAGTCTCTTCATTCTAGCCAAGCAAATTACGCTACGATCCTTTCACCGTCTGGCAGAGAAAAGAGATATCACTGGGGTGACGAAACAGGTGATTTGAATATTGCTCAGAGGCCTTTTTTTAGGCACAGTCCATCTTACATGCAGTAAATCTACTATATGGGGCAGTCGGCTTTACTTCCCCTCCGAAGCAAGGTGTACGAAGGAGTTTTTCGCTCTTAAAATCAACGGCTTCGATCGGATTTGAATCCGCGAACTTGGTTATAACAGTTGGATACGCTAACCGTCACACTAACATTTCCCCCTCTTTCTATTCTAAGAGCTGCTGCCGCCGCCACCGCCGCCGGCGTCTCCTCCTCCTATTCCACATCCGACTTCTCTTCTTCCGGAAATCTCATCCGTTACGTGCGTTGTTCGTTATTTTCACTTCCGCCTGTATATTCTACGTACATTTCGGCCTCTCCTTTTTGGCACGTCCTCCCACTTCCTTTGCGCTCTCCTGTTTCATTGCCATTCTCATATTATTTTTCTGCGACTTCATAGCCGTCGCCCCCCCTTTCCCTAACGCCATCCATTGTACCATCGCCTCCATCACGTCCACCGCTGCTGAGACCATCCGTTTTCTGCCTTCACCCTCATCCCAGTTTCCGTTTCTTCCGTGCCTTTCTCATTGGCGTCCGCCTTCCTTAGCGTTATCCTTCCACCCCAGCCGAATGTGTCTTCCCTATTATCTCTCCCCGCTTTCCACTGCACCGCTGCGAGAGCACTTCACTTCCCGTCGCCCCTCCCTCCACCCACTCTCTCGGCTGGCAGCCTCCCGGAGAATATCCTCTTTGTGATGAACCCGGGAGGCGTCGCTCGTCGCTAGAGCTCTTCCGATGGAAGTCACCCCTCCCCTCTCCTCTCCTCCCCTCCCCATCCCCGTCCCCCTCCCCCTCCCATGGCGAAGTTTCAAGAAAACCATTTAATTGCAAACAGACTGGCCCTACACATGTGACTGCTACAATCGGTATGCAATAATTTTGCAAATCAGCTTTTCACAAATCAGCTTTCAGCACAGCATAGCAATTAAGAAATGAATAATAATGTGCTCACATCTTTAATTTTAATCAGGACGCGAAATCGAAGGAAATCAAAAGTTATTCGAACTGCAAAAATCTTTCATTAAAATGGTTTTTATATACAATTTTGCGAATAGTTTTTGCGAATAACAATAGGTCATTTTCGGAATAGTTTTATTCATTTATTTAAATCTATCGATTTTATTTGTAATACATTCAAATGAAAGTATAAATGTATACAAATTATTAATAAGTATTCTAAAATATTTTTAAAGATATTCAAAATTTGATGAATAGTTTCATAATTTGATTTTTCTAGAGAATATATTTTTTTCATTCTATCCGGTAGCCTTCTGATTCGTAAAACATAATTAATAGAATTACTTAAGAAAACGTAGCGAGGTACAATTAGCAGAAAAGGTCTCCTGAGTTTTAGACTGTTCTAGAGGTCATAACTCTTCATAAAATTATAAACATTTTGCCAATACCGTTATTGATTGCAATACTGATTAAGAACAAGAGATTCCGTAATATGTGTAATTAAAAATATGGGAAAATTATAATGCTCCATTAATGGTGTCTACGAGTGCACGCAATGAAATTTGCATTGCAATCAATCCCAGTTATCTTCGCCCTCTCGCTTCTGATTTGCCGACTCTCAGCTCAATCCGCAGCGGCTTCCTTCGGGGATCAGAGGCAGTTCCACTCCCGAGCGCCAGGCTTCGCTCGAGCGCCAAGCGCCGCTCGAGTGCGAATCGCGAGCGCACGGCCGCGCGTGCTATCCGCCCTCCGCCCGCCCGTCCGTCAGCCGGCCCAGCGGCCGACGCGGCGCGCACCATTAGCGAGGGCTCAGCCCTAACAAGACGGCCGG
>BOPP01000012.1:15751933-15782525 GCA_017312745.1 Gryllus bimaculatus
CCTTACCAGATAGTAAAGCGAGTTAGCTGCAACGCACATCAAACTCTTAAGTATCCGGAAACGTGAGACACTAGTGAAACCGTTTCAAAAGAGTGAAACAATAACTTGTTATGCCTAATGTTAGTCCTCATATAGAACAACTCTATGTGTGAATGGGTTTTCGTTCCAAACTAATTCTACAACACGCGGAATAACGCCAGCAAAATTTAGCGTATCGGAACAGTGGTGGAGGGCTGGTCGGGGTGGTGTAGGATGGGAAGGCGTGAGAAGAAAGGCGTTAGTGGACGGAGGAAGGGGAAGGGCGGAGGACGGGGAAGAACGGAGCAGGGAATGAGGAGCGTGCCGCTGAGAGTAGGACGCGGGGAGGTGGACAGGGGGGCGTCATCGAACGGTGCTGAGAGGGTAGGGGCGGAGGGGGATGTAGGGGATGGGCAGGGACGTGATGCAAATAAAATTACTTGTATTTTCCATTATAGATAACAACATTTCTGTACCCGATTCATGTATTGGACAAAAAATATTTTAACTATGGCAGGTTCTATAAACTTTTGAGAATATAAAATAGATAACGACATGATCACCGAGCAGCATATTAAATAATGTAACATTTACGGAAGCGAAGTGTAATGAGTTCAAAATATAAAATAATAATAAAGGAGAGTATAAGGGGACAAACCGTATGATAAAAATTAGCGGAAGACTAAATGTGAATTTAAGGTATGACACAATATGCCTCCAGAAAATATAGGATGATGAAGATTGTTATAAACGGTGTTGTTTTGCAAACACTCAGAGAAAGAAAAACTTATTTACAAGTTTAAGAAAGTATTCCAATGTGTGGAAGAAGGTAATCTTGAAAAAAATATAGATCAATGCAGAGATGAAAAGGATTGGAAGTAGTAAGAAACAAAACAAACATATGTAAGAAGAAAATAAATTAAGAACGATAATATCAATGACGAAAAGAAGAACTGAAGAGAAAAGACATGAATAATCAACAAGACAAAAAAACTTTCCTCATTCATTGTCATTTCGTCAAAAACAAAACATTACTATGAACATGGACGTAACTGAAATTGACCTCAGTTTTCAGACGAAACGACACCACCGACCACTTGCCCAAAGGGGGCGTGGCAGGGCCTTGTAAAACCGTCGCTCATTTCACGTGACACCGCCCTGGAAACGGCCCGCCCCTTCCCGGAAATTAGCCAGCGTCCCGCTCCACGGCGGTTTAACAAACTCGGGCGCTCGCAAAGCGCTGACCTCGGGAGGGTCACGGCCCCTCGTAAGAAAGCTTCTCCGGGCGCTTTGTCGTCGCATAATGGCGGCGGCTCCGGTTTCGCTTCCTCTCCACCTCGCAACCCGTGCGCTGACAGCGACGACGCGATCGCCCTCTGCAGCGCTGCGACCTTCCGCTGTTGCGTCCTGCCTTCGCCTACATTGACAATAGTCTTGGTTGGTTTTTGGTGATGTTGCCGATAGCGCAGTTCCTGTACGGTGTAGATGAAAGATGAATAATCTTCCATAACAAAAAAAAGTTATGTACAAAGGGTTCTAATGATCGAGTGGCGACAAAAAGCTCAGGACCAATAAAACCAGTTAACGACCGTTGTACATACATGGTTTAATTATTTACGTAATTTTAATGAATCAGATTTACTTATTTGACACTTAACTAGTCGTTAACTTGACTTTTTCATATTGTCATATTTCCCTCTTATAATTCCCTTTCGTAATTCACTCCATACGAGAACACGTAGCACCATTCAACTGTTTTTATACTTCCGTCGTAAACATGATCATCTCGATTCAGGTAAGTTACGCAGTGTATATCGAACTCTGTATCGAAGTCAATAATAAGCAATAACGTTTCAGTAATATATATATATATATATATATATATATATATATAAATTTGTATTAAGAGTGAGATACGAGGGACGTATCCGAAAAAACAGCGATAATAGAATAAAATAAAGCTACCAGACAGCAAATCTGAAATACATTGGGACGTGACTAGAACAGAGAAAGAATGAAAGAATAGAGACCGCCATGATTTTTCGAGTATAACATGAATTGCTTGGAGATGCAGTTACCTCTCGTTTTGAACTCATCAGATATTTTCCCGATATATCAGTATCTCAGCCTAAAGAGTATAATTTATTAATAGGAAATTACTGATGAATTGCCCATAAAATCGGATTTGAAACAAAATTGTAATTAACTCACATTGACGTTCCAATTGCGATTTAATAACTCAATAAACTCAATGTTTAAATGTTTAATCTAGTAGTGAGACAACTAGGTCTTTACAAAAATCCAAAATTTACTCAATAAATGTGTATACTGCTACGTATGCAATGAGAAATATTAATACTATGCGTTGTTTCAAAATTTAAAGATAAAAATACGTGGAAAATATCATTACTTCCCCAGATTTATAAAACATTTTGTTAATAGTAATGTAATTCAATAATAATAGGACTTATGGTGCTATTCTCAGATACCTGACAATATATCTTAGAAACGTAGATATTTATTATGTGAAGTAACTAATCTGTACGAAAAAAAATGCATTAATTATTCAAACCAAAACAACATACTTTGATCCAAGTCCACAATATATTATCTGCATCACATTTACAAATGTTTATGATTTAATTCTTTCACATGGTTTTTAAGCGACTAAGAACGTTCAAACAGCTTGATTCAGAGAGCTTGACTAGTCTTGCTTTGGCCTTGCCTAGCCTTGTGAGCATTTAACTAAAAACTGCTGTAGCAGCGGTGGTAGAGCAATTATTTAATATTTATTTTTACCATACGATATACTTTGCTGCATCACTGAATGCGAACAAAAGAATATTGAACCACACCCAGCGATGAAACACAGTCACACGAGGTGTGCGACCCTGCGATCGGTACAGCAACGGTTATATCAAATCCACTTCTGCAATCGCTGACAATCGCTACAAATAAGTTTAGGCTACTTACTATTTAATTATACATAAGCCAATATAAACATTATTCCAGCTATATAATAGGAATGTTACATTAGTGAAATTGGGAATCGAGGCCTGGCGCGGGAGTGTGAGATGGGGGAGAAAGAGGGGTGAATGGGGGGGGCGATGGGAGGAGCAAACGCGGTGGGGAGCGGATAGAAAGAGAGAAGGGTGGTGGAAGAGATGGAACGGGCAGAGCTGGGCGGGACAGCGCGTGGGAGGAAGGGGTGAGCTGGCGGGTTTAGCATGGACATACGTGAAACAGCGGGATGACGCAGGGAGGGGTAGGGTATGATGTGGAGGGGTAGGTTGGGGTGAGGTGTAGCAGGGAGTGGCAGAGGGAGGCATGGAGTGGCGAATAGAGGCGGCCAGAGGCAGGGGAGGCGATGAGAGGTGGGTGTGACGGGAAAAGGCAGGGAGAAGTGAAAGATACTGGGAGATGCGAGGTGAGGCGGGTTGAGGTGAGGTAAGGTGGAGTGAGGCTGGGTGAAGCGGGATGAGGCGGAGTGAGGTGTAATGGGGCGGGATAGGGTGTAATGGGGCGGGGATGGGTAGCGATAGGATGGGATGGAGAGCGACTAGGGAGCGATGGGGAGGGTGGGGGAGGGTGGGGAGGGTGGGGAGCGTGGGGAGCGTGGGAGGGTGGGGAGGGTGGGGAGGGTGGGGGAGGGTGGGGAGGGTGGGAGGGTGGGGGAGGGTGGGGAGGGTGGGGAGGGTGGGGAGGTGGGGAGGGTGGGGAGGGGGAGGGTGGGGAGCGGTGGGGAGGGTTGGGGAGGTGTGGGGGAGCGTGGGGAGGGTGGGGAGCGTGGGGGGGTGGGGAGGATGGAGAGGGGGGAAGGGGTGGCACTGGACTAGAATTGAGCGATTGGTGACTTGGCTGGGAGGAACGGAACGGAACGACACGATACGAAACGAAATGAGGAGTGGCGCAGCGGGACGGGGCGAGTGGGGGCCGCCTAGGGCAAGGCGGGACGGCTCACAATCGAGCAGCGCGCGGAGGAGAGGGAACGCGAGGTGCGATGAGAGAGAACGGGCGGGGCGCGGTCCGACGCAAACAGTGTTACCGGCCCCAACAAACGCCGTATCGAGCGACGGAAGGTGGGGCCGCGAGTGAGGGGATGGTTGGGGACGGAGGATAATGCGCCAATCCACGCCATTTATTTAACCCGGCTCTGTGCATGGAATTAAATAAATATTCCACTTTCTAATTAAAACGAGGCGGGTGCAGCGAGGGGGGCGGTGGCCGCGCGGGATGGCGCTGCATGTGCTGGCAACCTGGCCGCGGGCTGACACCGGGAGAGCTGCGTTGCTGCAAGGCAGAGCGACGCAAATTCTCCTCGAAAAGCTCAGGATTGTTTTCTCGTTCTGGTGCTCCTGGAGTGGAGATAATTAAAACAGCTAGTGAACGTTTTTGATGAAAAAACATGTTTCGAGTTTCCTCAAACTGTTGCCTTTTGGTAGGTTTATTCTTGGAAAAATACTTGATGCATTTCTGCCAACGGCAATACCATTTTAGTAATTTTAAAACTTGCTACTTAGGTTTAAACTGTTTAGCGAAATATCCATGTTTTACGAAGTCGAATATTTTTATTAGCGTTAATCTGCCTTGATTTTTACATATTTCGAGTGTAAGTAAGGCAGAAGTATTTCATTAATAAGTAGTACGGTAAGTTGGTAAGTCGTCAAATTTCGCTGTGCTAAATAATACATTAATGGGCAAATATTTTATTTTCATTTTCCTTCGGATATGATTCAACGATTATTGCTTGCTTGTTATAACAACAAGTGTTTTGTGTCAACTAGGCAGTTTGTTGTTCCCGATAACAGATTATTGTTCTCTGATACCAAAAAAGGGATTTATTTATTTCTCATATGTATAAAAAATACTTTATCGTGCACGTAGTACAGAGAATGCAGTAAAATAGGTAGTTTTAGGGAAAGGCGGTAATACCGATTTTTTCTCAAAACATCTATCTGTGAACAATACCAGCACCTAAACTGTATGGAGCATTTTCATGAAAATTAATATCTCTCATTTGATCTGAGAGGTGTGGTGTCCTATTGTTTGAAACGGATCTTTTGAGGATCTGTTGAGAAGGATATTTTTCGAGACACACTTTACGTAGAATTACGATATATTTTCGTAATTTCCTTAAAAAGGTCTCTAAAACTTTTCTTTAAATTTCCTGTTCATATAGAGCCAAATAAACTAATAAAAGTGGTTCAGATCCTATTTTCAGTAAAAACATCTAAGAGTTCGAAATTAGCAAAATTTAAAATTTGTTGTATACCGTACAACTGTACATCATTTAAGACAAAGGTTTTTTTCTTTGTAAAATATGTTCTTCAAAATTGGAACTTTAAAAAATGCCACGTATAAATTTAAAAAATATAGTTTCTGCGTAATTTGAGCGATGCCATAACAATTAAAATTTACGTAACTAATTCCTGTAATAGTTGCTAATAACCAAGATGTAGATGAAACTAAATAAATTACACAAAAATAGTTCTCAAAAATGCTCCAATTCTTTTCTTTTAAATTTTGAGTGGAACAAAGAAAGGTTTACTTAACAATATGACATACCTCCGAATTTATTAAAATCTTCTGGAATTTCCTAAACTTCATAAGTTCAATTTTTTTGTCGAACGAATCTTACACCTTCAATTCTTTGAATATTATACTTTGAGTATCTTGTTTGTAGTTAGATTGAATTAAAGAATATCATGGAAGTTGTAATAGGTCACATGTTTAGCATTACATGTTTTAATTCTATGAAGTAGATAAGCTCTTTTTTTTCATGATGTCTTAGATGTCGGAAGCAGATTGACATAGAAGACATAAAAGCAGTTTGGTGTTGGAGATAAGACGTGAAGCTAAATTAGTTACCTATGTCGGAGGAGAGTTCTTAACGAATTTGGTGATTTACATCAACCAAGGATTATTAAGGTACATCAGATACTTTTATTCTGAATTATTTATATTTTTTAATAAATAAGAACTGTGCCTCCTCAAATCAGCAACAGATGAGTGACAAACATTGGTCAAATTTACATTCCTCAATATTTTATTCACATACCTTAAACACAATGGAAGAATATTGATCTAGAGAAAGAGGCGTCTCGCTTATGCACAACTCTAAAAGAACTAACAGTACCGTATCTCGTTTTGATCTCAATTCAGGGAAAACGACCACATACAAAGGGTTGCTGTATCAGATCATTGTCAGGCTCCGAGAATGAGAAGGGAAAAGAATGGAGGGGAAGTATCAAAAGTTCGTCACCCGTTGTTTAAAGTACCACCGAAGCATTTACCTAATACTGCTCGGAGAAAACCACGAGGAAAACTAGCGTAGCAATCGGTGTCTAGAACTATCATCCAGATAGAAAACTCCCATCCTGCTATTAAAAATCAGAACTCTAACATAACGCCTGCCTCTACACGAAGCTTCATTCAGAAAAACCACTATAGTAACCAATGACGCATATTTCATTTGCGCAAAAACTTTCTTGGATGTACCGAGCAGAATCACTGAATGTACTTCCTTGTGATACTCATCATTCCGTTTTAAATTACGACTACATCGGACATTTTACCCGAATTGGTCCTGCGATGGCCAAAATTTAATTCCCTTGGGTCACACAGGGAGGATCAATGCAAGGAGGTCAACGAACGGGCGAATCGCAGGTACGGGAGATTGAATTGAATTGAATTGATACCTCATTTTCCGTGGCGAGACTCGGGCCGTCAGGCCCGCTCTTCCGTCTGACCATGAACATTTCGCTACGGCCCTTTCACTTGAGGATCTTATACATGCAAGTAAATCTACTAAAATAGGACAGCCGGCTTTACTTCCCCTCCGAAGGAAGGCGTACGAAGGATTTTTTCGCCCTTCAAAATTCACGGCATCGATCGGGTCTGAACCCGCCAACTTGGATACACCAGTCTAACACGCTAACCGTTACACTATAGCCGCCTATGAGATGAAGATGACAATAAATCAGAATGGGCGGACAGCTCATTCCACAAATTGAAATAAAGAGTGCAATGGAAGGCTTTGTTAGATCGAAAACACAGATTAGAGAAAACAATTTAAAAATTTCTAATATTTTTATCCTTTTCCTTCTTTGGTAGAAGTCTAACCGAACGTTTATTTTCTTAATTGCATTTAAAATGGGTTGTAACCAATAGAGTTAAAGAACGTTTAACACCGATGTAAATATAAAACAATGTAACAGAAAATTTCTTAATTCACTCTTCCATGAATTTTATTTCATTATTTCTAAAGAGTTGTACTTCAGAAACAAACTTAAACTCATGGCATGCTTACGACAAACCTAGGAATTAAAAATATTTTTTTTAAATGTATGCATATTTTATATAAGAATTGATTATATCAGTACAATAATTGTTACTAATAAGACACATGAGAAAAATAAAACTTGAAAATCTTGGGATAAAGTAAGATATATTTAACGTATAATAAAGATCGGCTGAACTATTGCACGTTCGAGGTTTAAGTCGACGTTCAAAGACGTACGGCCTTTTCCGGTAAAAGAACATCCTCTAAATCCTCATTAACATAATTTTTCATAACGATGACTATACAAACACACTTAGAATACATGATATATGTGCAATAAATCATAGTGAATATCTTTAGAATTTATTATTTTTTGTAGGAAGGGATACGTTCGGTTGGTGACACGTGCAGTTGTATCATAGTGTGTTTAAAAAGCGTGCTTTCCGGTTGTTTGTGTTCGTTCGCCTATGTTTCATTGTTTTTTTTTTTATTTACAGGTTTAATCACGTAAAAGTTCAATGAAATTTCGTTTACTTTTCTTTATTTTGATTTTTAGATTGTGGTGAACTTATTAATTTACATTTTTTAATATTTAATTTTTTTTTATTTTTCTCACAATTAATTTAGAATCAAGGTTTACAACTAGATGATCCACCATCCGTGAACCGCAAACTTGGTAAAGTGCTCCATAGCGGGAAAGAACAAATAGTTATTAATGTTTAAAACTATTTAAAACGGAAGAATTCAGAAAAATAAGTGCAATGGATTGTAGACAAACCAAGGGAAGCAATCGGTGTAAGCTCAATAACTGTTTTTTCAACCAGACAACAAGAAACAAGTGGTTAAATACAACTCGGAATAAAAAGAGGAAAATTCATGTCAAAAGCAGGGAAGCAAAATACGAAGACTTCGTGCGACGTTCAAGCAGTTTCTCCCTTTTTTTAAACAAAACCATTTTTTATCTTCTAATAAAATAATAGTTTGAGATTTGAAGGAAGGGAAGAAAAAACGCTTTTATATAATTGGAAAGGTTCCAGAGAAACTAATTTAGCGTCGAAGTTTGCGCGAATCGTTTACAGTACAGCAGAAAAGTGCTATATTTGGCATCACTGTCGCAATAAGAGATCGTACCTCAAACAACGCCGGAAGCGCCATACTTAATAAACGCGCACTACTGTATTGGCGTAGAAGCAGAGCGTAGCCTATCGTAACAAACATGGATGGATTGATTGACTGTTTAGTGATTCCGGGCTCGTCAACTACTAAAAGTTCCGTAAGCGTAGTGCATGTTTTTTGTTGCGCAACGTGGCAGTAATCTTCCAACCCTGGATGGCGAGATCAGACGCCGATTTACTCATCAGCTTGCGGGTTTTTCCCTTACCAGATATTTTCCACCAGGGGCACCGCCCCAGCCGGGACAAACTCTAAACTCCCGGCCGGTCTTCCGGCATGTGTGGTGGTGTAGTGCATGTAAGCGTATGTGTAAGTAAGGAGTGAGGATAGGACATGGAGGATGAATGATAGCGCGCTGCAAGTGGCCCGTTTGTTAAGGTGCTGCTCTGACATTCGTCTAGTGTTGATCGGAGAAACGATGGAAAACTACCGATAGAACAGGCAGCCGCTAGAATTCCCTTCTATAAGCGGTTGAATACGACTTCGCTCTGTTGCTGGTCAGTTCGATGAAGCAACGGCTTACGCTCAACCTTTCGTTTCCTGCATTCTCCCGTATTCCGGAGTCATTTACAGAACCCTCACTTAAATATTCATATGCATGGAAGTCTAATGAAAACTAAAACACAGGAAACAAAAAAATTCTTAATCAGAGAAAAGCTGTTCTTCCTTCCAACTCCTCAGAGTTGATATCTACCTAAAAGCAGGGAAGGTTGACATTACTTCCGCTTGCCCACGGCCAGAAACTAGCGCCGTTAGCCGGTCTTTTTTCAAGCGTCTCTAATCGTACAAATGCAAACAAAATAATTAAGTTAAAAGATATTGTACGAAGAGATAAATGAACTATATACCATCTTTTCATAAAACATGAGGAGCTTATTTTACTTTATGACTTTTTTCTTATTCTTTTTCTATGAATGTTCATTAATTATATTGCTTTACGAGAAAATTTATTTTTAACATGATTTAGTCACATACTTTCAAACTTCTTAAAATTAAATTTAAAATGACATTGTTGATTTAAATTTACTTGTTATAAATTAGTGCTTGAATGTAAAAATTTAAAATTTAATACAGGGAAATTTTAAGCGCTTTCATGAAAGTAATGGGGTGCATGAAATAACAATTAATTCCGAGGGACAATGAAGGAAGTCTTGTATTAGGAAGGCTTTCCGAAGAAGACGTAAACCACAACTTTTTGTTATAAAATGTAAATCATAGAAGAATTGTATCTCGTATAAAATAATAATTAAGAGTGACATCTTGTACTTTTGTCTTCTCGGTCTGAATAACAGAATTGATCTCTCTAGTTTCAGAATTTTATTTCAGAATATCAATCCGTACTTCCAAATCTAACGATATTGTAATATTCTAACGAGCAAGCTGATCGAGAATATCGGTTTATAAATTAATTATTATTCTAAAAATTTTACCATAAAATTACATGTTAATGGACATTGAAAAGTATTAAAGGAGTACATATTTAGGGATTCGTTTTAAATACGTCTTAAATAAAAAATCATCGAATATTATCATCACAAAGAAACGTTGAATTCCCCATTTGAAACAGAAAAGTAAACGCAATAACATTGACCAATACACCCATTGCAGACTTCTGTGATACAAGGTTGACAGGCAGAACTCTGATTGTTGATGAAATCTTCCATCTAACTCATCGTAGAACGGAACCAATACTTCAGTTGTTGTCGTCCAATATTTCACTTGTTGTCTTCTAATATTATATTTGTCTAAGATATAATCAATCACCAGAGAGTGATAAAGTGCAATGAAAAAAATGTAATCATAGCACTCCAATAGTCTACGAATTATAATAAGAGAGAAGTCATTCTACTGTATGACAAAAATAATTAACTAATAGAGGGCAGTTGAAAGAAAATTGTGTATTTTCAAAACGCTATTAACATACATGAGTAACTGAAAATAAATCATATTGATGAATTATATCATACCATTTTTGTGGTTTAATAATAAGCTACATGTAAGAATTAAATGCTGAATAGGAAATAGTTCTGCATATCATAAAATTAGTACTGATATGTTTCGCGCTTGGAATAACTGACACTACGCAATTAAGAAATGTACGTGAGAAAAAAGAAAACGTCAGAGGGGTACCTTCCAAAATTAGCAAGGCCGCCTCGCGCATGAAAGAGAGACGCCGTCGAACAGAACGCTCCGTGGCGGAACGCCCGTCGCTCCCCAGCTGCCTCCGTCGCACTCCAGAGCGCGCCCAAGAAGCGAAACAGCGGATTGAGAGGTAACGCGCCACGAAATGGCGGACGGGTGTCAGGTGGTGGAGTGGCTGGCGGAGGATAACGAACAAACTGTAGCTTGTAGGTAAACGTCCATGATCACCTCACATAATGGGCATTACGCCCTGAGGAAGGTCGCAGACTGGCGTCCGAAACGTCCGCACCTTTGCCATGGACGCGGTGTCACCTGGACAGCCAATTAAATACTGACTCCGGCCGCGGAAGCCTACGCTCGCGTCTATGATCAGATAGATTTTGCTACAATGCGTTTCAAGTCTATTTGCAAAGTGACGTATCTCCATTAAACACAGTTGTTCAGAAAGGAAAAGTATTCTTATCCAACAATATAGTTTCTGATAAGTTTCAACGGTTTACAAACATCATTTAACAAATGAAAGTTGCAATTTTTGAACACGATACTCGACAGTATTATTGAAAATATGTTGATTCGTAAAACAAAAATACAAATGAAAATGGAGATACGACTCCTTGAAAATAAGCTCTTTAATTATTCTAAGATAATGTGCAAGAATGAATCAAGAAAGATTTTCGACAATATAAAAAAAATGGACAACAGAACAAATTTATTACCATTACAAAATATTTATGGCCGCTGTGTATTTCACGACTGAAAGTAACGCCAAATGCGTATTCATGAGATAAATACCAAGCTTCGATACCTTGCTCACAAAAATATGTCTGGATATTCAGGCTGCAGAGTGGAATAAGAAGATTTGTGGTATTAAAATGACAAAAATGGTATGGAGATGCCAGTGTATCAGTTTTTTAAAGCGCCACACTCCTAGCAGCGTGGTAGTTTAACAATGCTGACACATTCCCACATGCGCAATGAGGAATTTACAGAATTTCAAATATTATACCGGTTTAGTTAATTCTTGTTGTATCTTGTATACTTTATTTCGTCGTAAGCTTGTTTAATAGTTAATCTTGTTAACCCCGCATGACATCCACAACAGATCATTTAATTATTCAATCTTGAAAATCGATTGATTTCATTTATAAATTCAGCAATATAATTAAAACTCTGTATTTTTTCACTCAAACCATTTACCTTCATCTAGTCGAATAAAACTCCATCTTAAAATGTCTCAGTTTCATTCCACAAAAGCGCAAATGCTAATTGTAACATATTCTCTTAATAAACGTTGCATAATGTTTTTCGGCAGGATTGATTTAATACTCTAAGAATGACTGTACAGAAAACAAAATAAAGAATTTCTAAAAAAGCGCGAAGAGTCAACAGGATATCGTCGGCGCGCAAGAAAAATGATAGACACAAAATAGATGACAGTTTGTAGGAGAACGGACTGAACGTGATTGAAGCAGTGAATTTCACGGTCGAGTATGGTATTTTGCTGTTAATATACAGAGGTGTCCAAATTACTAAAATAAATATTTTCCTTAATTTAACGTATTGTAATGTTACCTGGGAAGCACCTGTCAAAGTAATGGTTTGAATAGTCTGTTAGTGGTTGTGAAAATGTAGTCATAGTTATTGGTATAATAAGGCATTACCAATACCTAGAGGCCCTAATGAACCAAATATTCCCTCATAAATTACTGGTTTCAAGAAAAAAATCCATGCATATTCTTGCATAACTACGCCCTAGGTCAGAAAAGGAATGAAAGTTGAAAATCATCTAGACATTAATCAGTAAGTGCTCCAATGTGCTGCAAATAACCCTGATACATATCCAAAAGGAAATGTTTGATATATAGTTAAAAGAAATCCATAAAAACTAGCCTATAAAACTACTCATTCGCATCTGGGAAAATGAATCAAATTGAAAGAATGAATTAAATATTTATATTCAATAATCCTCACAACAAATATGATAATTATAAATAAGGCCATGCTTATAAAACATTAGAAAACTAAACACTTATTGTCAATAGTCAATATCTACGGTCGCAAATACATTTTTGTTTCAATCAATAACTCGAATATAATAATGTGTCCTCTTCTGCGGTTGACTTTGAACTACCTTCATACAATATTTACTAAATATTATTTTCTAAACATTTCTTAGCGTAACATAAAATGACGATTCTGAGACACGTCGCCTTCCTTGCTCCCCGACTATATTAGAATGCATGGACAGAGAAGCAGCGCAGGAAACTGCTAGGAAACAAGCAGCAATGACGTAAGCGGTGACAAAGGAGTCGCGAAAGAGGAGGGATGATGGCGGCGTCGCGGGGCTAACAGGGTGTCAGCCGTCGGATGGCGAAGGCGTTTCGGCCACGAACAAATCTCGGCCATACGTCGCCTGCGCCGCGAAGGAAATGCAACGCTCGGGGGCGGATGCGGTTCAGAGCCCCGACACCCACAAACACCAGGAACAACGCGCGAGCTGCTGGCGCATTCGCTGGCGGAAGCGAGGAGAAGCAGAGAAAGGATGGGAACTAGGAATGCGACATCGATAACAAAACCCCAACGTTTCAAAACCTCGAGGTATCGATCGAACGAACCAATGAACATCAAATTCGTCGATGTTATTAATACATATCAAAAGCATCGATTTGAAAAATCATCCATGTTTTTAAAAGTGGGTTAGCAACTTCTAACATTTGCGCTTGCTTGGGGGAGAACTTATTTTGACAGTGACCGTGTTTATTAATTTATAATTAAAATTGAAATGACAGAACCAACAAGATTAAAAAAATAAAACTTGAGCCCGACAGCTTGAATGCTCAGGATCATTTCCTCGGATCAATGTTTTTTCACTTCACCGTAGAAGCATGCGGGAAGAAGGGAAGAGGATGACCGCCTCTCTACGTGCAAAACACTATTAAAGGTACAGGGAATATAAACGCATTGGGGGATCATCTCTCTATGGAGAAATAGTGTGTTTGATGAAGGCCGAAGAAAAATCTTTCATTTCGTTCGAACAAATGAACTTATAGTTGATTATCAGTTATTCCATATTTTAACTTTTACAAAATAATGATTATGGAACGATTTCCTTCACAAACAAAACATCGGAAACGTCAAAACATCAACAAACAAGACATCAAGCCAAAAGCATAGATGTTAAAAATTGGCTTTAATAAATTAATGTCTAAAACATCGATGTTTGTATTAAAACATTGTTGGCAATGACAATATCTTTAATTATTTTAAAAATGCCAAAGATATCCTACCACAACACCTATATTCGATTATGGAACTGTACAGGATGCAAGTAGTTCAGTGGTGGAGCTGGAAGCAAAGAGTAATTGTAGTTGAAGTCCCTGGGAAAACGTCTCACATGGGAACAGATCCAGAAGGCAAACTACAACTTAATCGCTACAGCATCACTTGTAGAATTGGCGCATGATAGAGGTAAATGAACTCTATTTACAAGCAGTAGAGGGGAAGCAAGAAAAACAATAGTAGTTTGGTGAAATTGAATGTCTTGGCAGAAAATAGCAAAATTTATGTAACAGTAAAGTAATGAATTTATTCAGTAACATAAAACAGAAATAACTGACATAAGCGAATATTGTGGCAATCTGTTTTGAAAATTGCAATAAACCATCATTAGCAGAGACATCTGCAAAGGAGGGAGTATGAGTAATGAAGATAGCGTAACTTAAGCATATACAACAGCATTATATTAAAATCTAATGAACTTCAACAGCGGGGTCGAAGCCGCAGTAAGTCACAATTACGGTTACAAGTACAGCCGCACTGAATGTTACATACAGACGCAATCACGCAGTCGCAAACACAGTTTAACTCGCGGTCTTAGTCAAAACGAAGACAACAAAAACAGCAACAATAGCAGCCAAAAAAGAAACGGCGACGAAAACACAGACAATAAAAAAACAAGGCAGCAGCAATAGCATACGCTATAGTTACGGCGCAACTCAGCAAGGCAGAAGGCGCGAGCACGCATGCTAGCGGCGATGGACGCGGGGGCGAAAACGCTGACGGGGTCGGATCGTCAGTAGAGGGGGGGAGGGGGTTGATTTGTTTCTAGGCACGTCAACTTCTACGGTCTTTAAGTGTTTTTACTCCGGGTGGTGATTCTTTGGTGTGATCCCGTGGATGGTGTAACCTCGTGTCGACCCACAAGCCGATACGCTTGACATATCATCTTTACTCGTCTTTCAACTATTTACAATTAAATTGACGGGAAGGTATTTTCGAACTCAAGAGAACGTGCGCAGATAATATCCCCCCCCTACGTCACATACAGTTTTTACTGTTTTTTGACTAAATAAATCTTAATCCAAATCTAAATCTCTTCCGGCTGGGAACAGCACCAGCCGCGACAAGTTGTAGGTTGTCATGTGGACGCCTGGTATGCGTGATCGAGTGGAGCAGGTAAGTGTATGTGTGAGGGGAGAGATTATGACATGGATGAGAAAAAGGTGATTGCGCGCGGTCCGCTGCCCGTTTGTTAGGGTACTGCTCCGGCATTCGCCTGGTGTTGATCGAAAAAACAACGAACGGCCGAATTCGACCTATATCTAGACAGTACAGGACATCCGCCTCCATCGGGACACAAGGTAACTCCTTAGAACCTGCCGGTAAGAGCCGCTGCAGCGGAAATGCTGTCTCTTATCTAAACTCAATCGGTACGGCGGAGCAGGCATCGGGTAGGCGAGGGTGGGGAGGGGAGTGAGAATGAGGGTGAGAGCGGGGTGGGGAACGAGTAGGAGTGAGGTGGGCGCCGAGGACAGGGGAAGGACGAAGATGGGACTGTGGCTTATTCGGCGCCGAACGACGACGGCGGCGGCGGCGGCGAGGCCAGAACGGCGACAGAGAGACGGGGGGAGGGGCGCAGATTGAGGGGAGGGGGCACCCGCCGGGGACCGCCCCTTCCACGAGTGTAATTTAATTCGACGAGTAGCGTAATTGGAGCGTGGGAGGCCGGGGGCGGTCACGGCTGGCCGCTGCTGCGGGGGACGCAAAGTGCATACACGCACCACGCACGCACGCACACGCACGCAGATGGGCGGCCCCTGCGCAAGGCCGGGCAACGAGCCCACCAACGCCGCGTGGGGGCTTTGATTTCGCGCCGCACGCACCTCCCAGCTCCTCTGATCCCCGCCTGCACTCTACGATAATCCACGGATCAAACTTGAAAACTTAGCGTTAGAATCAGTGGCGTCCGGTATGGAATTCTATTGACGGTACCTGCTAGTGATGAGACATCGAAAACAAAAAATAGATGTTATAACTTATAACATCGATGTTAATAAATCATCGATAATAAAATATCGATTACAAACCACCGATGATTTGAAAGATATATGCGATGTTTTAAGACTTGTTTAGCAATCTCTAAAATAAAATTTGTGGGTAACGAAAATTAATTTTAAAGTGACCACATTGATTAAGTTATATTGAAGATTAAACGTATAAGAAGCTAAAATAATAACAAATAAACATATTCAGTCTGCAAGCCTGAGCGCCCACAGTAATCTCAAGAGGTCGCAGCTTACTGAGTTCGCTGAAATAGGGTACGGGAAGAAGAGAGGAAGCTTTACGCCTACAGTGTACGCCTCCTCTCCATGTGCGAAACACAAGGAAAAATGTACAAAATACCAGAGCAACGGGGTCATCCTGAGCGACTGGTAGTATTGCGTTGTGGTAGTGCGACTGCTAGTGCGTAATGAAGATAGTGACATTAGTGTACTCTATGGAGGAGAAAGTGAACTTCTGTGCCAGTTCGAATCTGGCACCGTGTTGTCCAAAAGAGAAGCACGCTAACACAACGTTCTTCGTATCTTAAATGGGTATATGCGGTACCAATCCATAGAGGGCTGAGAGGTTTAGAAGGAGGTCATCAGAGAACACTGAGCCCTGTGCGTTTGAAGAGAGTATTAATAGGGCATCAAAGGACTAAGCGCTCGTTCAAATGAATTACTATGAAGAAACATATTTTTAAGAAATGATATTTTATACACACGATTGTGGTGAAAATATTATGGTACACCGGTACTATCTTAAAAGCCGCCTCTGGTTTCAATTAACCTGTAAATGCTGATTATGGAATCCGTTGTATTCACCAAATGGCTAGGAAGACATCATGAAATTTGGTGCTTTAAATGACTAAGAATCATCACTTAATCTTAGTTAAATGAATGTTCACGGTTCATTTACGAAGCTAATTACGAAAAGCAGAACATTTAAAAACAATTACATTAAATTACCACATATTTCACAACATAACAAAACTTACAGGTTTTTATCGTAGAAAATACACATCGGTATAAATGTAAATTACAAGAACATAAAGTAATGTCGACTATAAAATGTAATCCATTTTACAATTTGGTTTATATTTACCCATAATGGGAAGGGAAAAATATTTCTGCTTCAAAGACATCTCAACTAGGAGGACAATGATGAAGATTAGAAACAGGTATTCAACAACTTGCCTGAATCGAAATTCAATTGTTTTTCAATTTCATTAGAACATGGAAGAACACTGTAAGCTAAATTGAAGTATCCCAAATCTCCAAAGAAAAGTAAATGAAAATGTGCAAAATGGAAATGAAATTTTATTTCTAACCTCATTATCGGCAAACTGCAAAGTGGACAGAACGTGATTCTAATACCCTATTTTCTCGAATATAAAACCCTCTTCTTTTTTTCCAAAAATTGGCAACAAAAATCGGAAGAGGGATAATACGCTAGTATCTCAAAATAAAGCAAAAAAAAAAAAACATTCAATAATATTATACATAGATATATAATACTATATATAATATATATACTATATATAATAATATACATACCATTCTAACAACAATGACTGAAGTTAGCAATCATTTTCTGTGTGTGTGATCAGAGGTGAACTGCGAACACATACGTACTCCTTTCGTGGGTAATGTGGGAGATAGCGCCGCTTCCTATTTTGGGGACGTTTCTTGCTCAGAAAGGACTTTTTATAATTCTTTCTGTGACTGGATGTAGAGTGCGAACAAATCAATATATAATATATATATATATATATATATAATATATATATATATATATACATATATATATAATATAGTATACACACACATATGTATACTTCAATTGCCCCGCCTCGCAATTTGCTTAGGACTGCTGCAAATAAAAATGTGGTAATTCCCGCAATTTTAAAAACATGATTGAGCCGAAATTGCATACGATGAACACGCTGAAGGTTTCGGAATTGTTCATCCCATAAATATAACGGGACTTTAAACGCGAGGGAGGCTGTAATTTTGAGAGAATACGGTAGTTTGAGAAGAAATGTATAAGAAATTCTTGTTTTATTGACTTCATTATCTGACGTTTTTGTTATTCAAAAAATGGTATCACAAGGCTGACATGACAATATGCCAGAGTTCTAAGCATTTGAGACCTGCCAATAATGCTATTGCCAACATCTCATGAGTATGTACGCGCCACACGCGTAATCGCACGCCTCGCAATTACAACGCGAGAACACGAAACAGTCCTCTGCGCTGAGTCACCTGGCCATTTGAGCAGCCCTCCGGCCGCCGGGCGAGGATGGGAAGGGGGAGGGGGCACGGGGGAGGGGCACGTGGAAGAAGCGTTTGGCGGCGGCGGTGCGGGTGGGAGGGATTATAGAAAAACTAAAGCGCAGCCGGCTGACTTAAAAAAACAAAAAGGTGAGGCACTCGGCGGCCGCGCGACCGACCGGCTTCCCACACTCCTTATCGCAACCACTGGGCGCGAGGCGGGGAGCAAGACGCACAGCAGGAAGCGGCGGAGAAGGCGAGGGGAAGGAAGCGGAAGAAACGAACAGCGGAGAAAGAAAGCGGAGAAGGCAGGAAGAAAGGAAGCGGAGAAGAGGGAAAGAAACGTGAAGAGAGTGCGGGAAAGAAACGGAGGAGAGTGGGAAGAAAACGGAGAGAGAGGGAAAGAAACGAGAGAGAGGGAAAGAAACGGAACGAGAGAGGGAAAGAAACGGGAGGAAGAAGTGAAAGAAACGGAGGAGAGAGGGAAAGAAACGAGGAGAGTGGGAAAAGAAACGGAGGAGAGAGGGAAAGAAAACGGAGGAGATGAGGGAAAGAAAAGGAGGGAGAGGGAAAAGGAAACGGAGGAGAGAGGGAAAGAAACGGAGGAGAGTGGGAAAGAAACGGAGGAGAGTGGGAAAGAAACGGAGGAGAGTGGGAAAGAAACGGAGGAGAAGTTGGAAGAAGAGGCGAAGAAAAAGACAAATGAAGAGGTGTAACCGAAGAAAGTAGTGGTGAAAATGGAGACGTAGCAGAGGCGTTGAATTCTAAGGTGATGGTGGTGGTTGGAACGAGAGCAATTGATAGTAGCGACCTCAAAAGCAAAGAAGCTGATATCTTGGTCACGCTGTATGATCTAGAGGGGTCACCCAATGGTGATGCGACAAAGGCTGTGAACTTGCAAATAGGCAACAAGACTGATAGAAGACGAATTAAGCCTTATTAAGGAATAAAGGCAAAATATAGTTTAATGAACTGAAATAAAATAAAACAATGTGATTGGGAAGTGAATTGTGAATTGGCTGAATTAGAACGGAACTAACGACAATCTCCACGAAACAAGACACCGTAAGAAGTGAGAATATCGACTGGCTTTCAAAAGTACGAATTGTCAGTGAATACGTAAGGAAGACCCCTTAGGATTGAAAGAAAGGATGCAAAGAAATAGATAATGAAGGATAATGTGAAGAAAGTAAAAACATATCACACAGAACAAAGTAAACGTCATAGTGAGGGTAAACAGTGAGAGTGGTAAGTTCTAACAACCGCATTCTTGGGAACAATTTGTCGGCAGTTTAAGATGAGACTGATATGGCAGTGTAGATAATTTAATGTGACCACAAATAAAACCTCCAAAACGACTGAGCTCTATAATTTGAGAAAGCAGAAACGACAAAGAATACGGAAATATGGGGAAATGCTAAGAAAAGGTAAACATGAATCTGAATTAGCAGGGGGAAAAAGGAGGGCGAGACGTATTACTCCTAGGGAAGATGAATTAGGATGAAAGATGAAAAATGGATATTGTCAATAAGATGCTAGGATAAAATTGATTTTCATATATGATTAAAGTTTGTAATATTTGTATTAATACAGTGAAGTACTTTTGTACCATTTTTACAAAAGTCACCCAATGACTAATAAAATTGAAATACATTGAAGAATATGTTTTGGTCACAGGTTTTTGTTACCACGCCTTTCATTTAGAATTCGAATTTTATCGGGAAGCACTGAGGCAGATTTTGACCAGCTACTCACTCTACCGTAACCCAATCATTTGTGCTAATCATTATTCATGAAATCAATTAGGGTCTCAATGCGTTAGTGACAGACAATCCGGAGTTTCGTCTCTTGTCTTTTTATTTATGAGCAATCCCATTAAATGCGCGTAAATTTGGAGTAAAATAATATTTTACATAGTAGTTTATCGAAAATACAGAACTTCGACATTTTCTTATACTTGGAAACTTGTCATCTTGTCATATTATTTCAACGCAGTAAAAAAATATGTTCAACGTACGCAAAGACGAAGAGATGTAGTGTTGTAGATATGTACGAAAACCGTGTGTTGCCATGAATATGATGTTGAAAGCGCACTGAATGATGGAAAGGAACAAAAAGGAAAGAAGGGTGAGGTTAATGAGAATAAAAAAGAAATAAATAGCACATCGTCATTAGAATAAAACCCAAAAGAATATTCTTTAAGAAAATCTTGGCTCAGCACTAGAAGAAAAAGGAAAGAGGAGAGAATGGGAGGAGATAAAAGTATGGGAGAAGAGATTATGTAACTCTCGGCTGCACAGTTAAAAATACTCGAGGCCCATTCATATAGAAAAATTAGAATTAACGCGAGAAAAACACATCGGCATCACCAAATTTGCCTAGTCATCCACAATGATAACTGAACGCGAAGACCAAAATGAAACAACTAAACGCAAATTAATATGAAATTTATGATGTAACGTATGAACTCATTAAAATTTTGATAGCAAATAGACAATGTAGGCAGACATCCAGCGATAATTCTGAAATAATATAATTAACTTTTCATTCAATATCACAATTTTCTCTTTTTCACTTCGTTTGAGTGAAGTGTGATTGTTTAATTATTGAGAAAAAATAGAAAACAATCACGAACATGAAACATTGGATGTGGCAAGCTCTGACGTTACCTTCTGACGACAATGCTCATGTGTATATTCATGGAAATAATGGTGAATGATCCATTAAATAATCTATTTGGAACCTTTTATCTCCACATCTTGTTTATGGTTTCTGTGAACATTAGACGCCGTTACAAAACGCAGCTGTGTAATAGAGATTTTAAAAGTGCTCCTATTATACTAATCATTACATATCTTCTTATATGTGTACTAGGAGTATTCATGAGCCACAACACTCAATCATTGAACTGTACTCAACATAGCGTTGTTTGCTGTACCTATTACATTTCAATACACCGTTGTGCCTTGTGACTATTAAGATATCTGGTCATGTGAGAAAATTTTAAATTTGTTTAAATTCGTCCACCGAATTAGAATATTGTCGAGCACAGCGGCAACCCGATTTCCAGATCTCAAATCACACTAAATAAATATAAATCACGCGGTACACTAAAATATTTTAAGAGATAATTATATTAGTAAAATGTTCAGAGAATTTAAATTTTATTAATTTGAAAGTCATATAATTATTAATTATAAATGCTTATAGTAATCCAGGAAGGCTTTGTCGCGAAGCAATAATTAAAGTTAATTTATTTATTACACAATAATAGAACTTACTTAACTATTACTCATTGTATTACGTTTGTTTCACCCTGTTTAAATAAGTTGAAGGATTAACAATAATCTCCGCCCGATTTCTTGAGTCCTAATTTCGCTAGATGCGAGAGGAGTGTAGAGGGTTTGTTGTTATTCCTGTGACACTATTGTATCACATCTGAAGCTCTTTTCTCGACGCAAAATAGTTTCTCTGATAAGGAAACGTTCAATTCCGGTTTTCAGATTTTATTAACAACGCTCGTCGCTCTTGTCTCTCTTAATTCAACTAATGTTAGTAAAGGAGGGCGTTTATGTGTCCCGAGGCAGAAGAAAATCTGCGCGTACGTTAAGGCTCATTCACAATGCAGACGTAAACATAAGCAGAACGCTTGGACGTAAACATTAACATGACTGATAGACTGAAGTATTCACAATGTCTAACATAAACGTAACAAAATAAAAGTTTCTATTGGCTGTGAGACATTCTAGTTTATTATTGGATGGACGTGAGAATCGATTTCGAGGTATCGACTGTGTTCATGACCCATATGGCGTTAGTTTTTCTGTCGACTTCGCTCCTCTTTCGATTCTAGATTTTGAGTTAACGTACTGTTATCGGTTCATTTAATATGTCTTACTTAAGCATAAGCACAGAAGCTTGAAGCTTGCAATCTTTTAAGTTAACGTCTTACGTGTTATGCTCATGTGAACGCATTGTGAATGAGTCCGCTTTTGCACATAGTCCTAACTTTTATTTTGACGTCATGCTTACGTTTGCTTAGTGAATGGGCCTTTACGCTAGGGTCCGTCGCGAACTCTCGCCCCTATCAATATGCGACTGTGCAAGTGAACGAGTGAACCGTAGCCGCACGCACTACTACTGCGCCGTGGCGACGGAGCGTCGGGGCGGAGGCGGTCGCGCGGAGCAGCACCTGGCAACAGCGCGAGACGGCGCCGGGCGTTGGAGCCACTACGGCTTCGGCGCACCCGCCAGAGCGCGCCACCGGCCGGGGACACGCGACTCCGCACAGTGGCCCCGGCGCCTTAACCAGTCGCCCCCTCCCCACTTGGGCTTCATTGATTGGTGATACCGTGTGGTTAATCAACGTCTAAAGTGGTTAATCCCTTAAGTGTAGCGCATGCTTTTTCCCCTTCGGAGGAGGCGGTGATCTTCCTCCGCTAGATGGTGAGATCCGGCGCCGACAAGCGGGAGTTTCCCCAACCAGATATCTCCCACAAGCGGAGCACCGCCCCGGCAGGGACAAGCTGTCAACTCCCGACCGGTCTCCGTTAGGACAACGAAAAGAAAGGAAAGATCGCGCGCGGTCCGTTTGTTAGGGTACTGCTCCGGCATTTGTCTGATGTTGATCGAAGAAACCGATTAGTACATCTGGCCACTAGAATCAGTGCTCCTGCAGACAGCAACAGAACTCGACCTAGTTATCTCGCTAGTGTCTCCTAGGGTTTCATTGATTGTTAAGTTTGGGTTTCCAAGCGGGTCTACTGCTGTGGTCATTATTGCCGTAAACGTAGTGTGTGTTATAAACCGGAATGGGCTGGTGCTTCTTTCTCTCTGGAACGCGAGTACTAACGCCGACCTACAAATTCACTTGACAAAGGGATTTCCCCTCGAAGTATGTCCTCCAGCGAGGCGGGAGAACTCGCTATGTTCTCAACTGGGTTCCCAAATTGTTTAGTAGAGTAGTGGGTGTAAATGATATGTAAGGGGAGACGTGAGACATGTATGAGAAATGAAATATCGCAAGCTAACCGAGGCACGTTTGTGAAGGAATTGATCCTCCATTCGCCTGGTGTTGATCGGAGAAACATCGGAACACAACTAATCAAATCAGCCGACAGCTAGAATTTGTCTCCAGCTCCGGCTGTGAGACATAGCTATCAAGCGAATGTCAAAAATCCGCCATCAGCACTTGAACCCTAGGACATTCCGGTCAGGGAAAGTCCTGCTGGAAGCGTCACTACCGTCGTGACAGTTGTGGCATGAGCCATCTCCACGGCTCCCTCTTCGAGTCGGGCATCTCTTCCTCAATGTTTTACCAATGACATCCCCAAAGAAGTTTAGATACAACCCCTCTTACGTTGAGATTAGCCACACGCCTTAATACTCAGAGATAGCGTCGAAAAACGACAGTGTTTGACGACAGTTCACAAAATTGTAACTCTGAATCGTTGGTCTAAATCTTCGGTTTTCTTCCCAAATTCTAAATGTATATTCTAATTTGGACAGTTGTGTCCTTACCCTTTTTTGTGAGTCACTTCTGAATTTGTTATAACAGGCATTTTACAAGTGTGATTTACACACGTCAAAAAAAATATCCTGAATTGATATCGGAACAAGACAGACAACGGCAAATTAAAGTTTTTGCGAAACATAGTAAAAAAATTGTCACTTGTCCGATAGCCTCGACCGAAGGTTGTTCAGCCCACGTCGAAATATTATGAAAAGCGAGTCACCAATAATGACTTTTGGGGGACTAAACATGTTTGTTCTGTCTTTAGTATGTATTCTTCGAGTATAACACTTACCTCTAATACCAATGTAACTCGAACTAACCTAACCGAAAAATCTCAGTTGAATCAGAGAAAACAAAAACGTTCCATATCTAGAAGCATCAAATTTTGAAGAGCAAGCAAACAGGTTCTACGTTCGGAACATCAATTATTTTTTCTTAACATTAATAGTTGAAGGACTCTCTACAGACGTCACAGAGTTCACGGACAACAAACGTTTATGCACAGTGTGTTGAACTTATATTTTAAGAACAGTTTCCCACCGTAACTCAAAACCGGAAAAATTTGACATCGAACCTTTTTGTTTACCCCGATTCAATTGAATACTCAAACCGAATCACTGAATCTTGAAGCACCAATTGCACGATAGCAACTGATTGGCCGACAGCCCGTTGGACAGTCGCTGCTGCCATTAACAGCTAGACGAGGAAAGACAAATTTTCCAAGACGATAGTGCTCTGTCCACCAAGAAACCAAATTGAACCCCCCTCAACTCCTACATACATTAGCATTTGACTATAAATGTGTTTATATTTCTTTTAGAAGAGCCTAAAGGAAGAGAGCGCAATCTTCTATTTTGAGATGATATTTCTCTCTCAGGTGTTGCAGAAGTTCGATATAATTTTCCACCAAATAACGTTGTACACAAATAACGTTTACAATCTCGAACAACACAACATAATAGCGCACGTTTCCTTGAGCGCTGAAATTCCTGCCTCTCTCTGTTTCCAACGAGGTTTGTTTATGCACAAAACATTGTGACTAGTGTTGTTGACAAACTCCAGCAAGAAATGTTCGCGCCCGTGTAAGTATTAACCCGAGCCGGTGCATAGTATGTCGGAAATTTAACCAACCACCATCACCAGTGTGGCATCTCCCAAAATCAAGGGGACACGAAATTCCCTATTCTGGCAATGTTAAATGGTTGATTATAATTCTCAGAAGCTATTAAAGTTAGGGTTTTGAAATTTTTACACGTTACAGATATATTACTCATAATAACATTGAATTAACGGTTTTTGAAGAAATGTGTACTATTTCTTAAGATAAAAATATTTTCTCTAATGCAATTTTTTACCGTGTTTTTTAAAAAAACAAGGTTTTGCAGAATAAATAATACTAAGGTTAGCAAAAAAACAGTTTCAGTAAATGTAGGAGATTGTCATTGCCAACTTCAACAACAAAATTTCAGTTTCCTACTACCATTTTAAGGTAAGTAAAGGTAAGTAAAGGTAAAGGTAGTATCACAATACCAACTTTAGGAAATGGGCTTTAAGATGCATCCCTCCAAACATACCATCTAAATAACGTGCGTCATCAGAAGAAACATTTTTCAATATCTACTTACTTTTGAGACTATTTTATATTGTTTAGATTCACAACATAAGTTTTTAATTCACTTTCTGCTTGTCTAAGTCTTACAGTATTTATGCGCTGCATTGTGTCTCAATACCTCGAGAGCCCATTCGCTACCGCCTAATGAGAGGATGTCTTCACATATTACTAACAATACTAAAAAAGTAAGAGCGATATTAACGTAATTCAAATGCAAACTTAAAAAAGAATACTATAAAGATTTATAAAAAATAAAATACCCCAAAACTATTCCGCGTCCCCTTAATTATATTTGCACTCCTAAGGCAAGTCAATGATCGATATTTGAATAATTTTGACAGGGAATAGCGTTTTTTATAGTTTAAAGTTTATGTTTTAACAAATTATCAATAATTACGAACTAAGTGCAAGACTTCATATTTTGGTTTCACTCACTGTCAGTAACTGATTGTCCAGACTCCATTCCTCTTTTTTGAGTCAGATCAATTTATTGAATTGAACCCCCCATTATTTTCAAAAAAGGTAATTATTAATCATTTTATTACTAAATTCTTTTATTTGAAATTGTGTTTGAAAATGACTTCTGTTGGGCGTTCCGACATGAATTTGAAAATATATGAAGAAAATAATTGGAGAGTAACATGCTACATTGAATTATTTAAAGAATGGATATGGTTTCACTTATCACATTACACCTTTTGGTTGCCTTACACCTTTAGGACAACACCTTGTTCTTGTTTTTACGACATTGCATTCTCATTGACGCTATGTAAATATAAAAAAGCACTATTGAATCTTTTAACATTAATTATATATTCTTTAATAATATGCAAACATTATTGAAAATTTTTTAATGGGTGTTAATGAGTACGAGTCTTACAACTATGAACTGTCGAAATTCTTTCAGTATTTGTAGTTTTATAAAATATTATATCCTAAACTAGATCACTCAGAAAAGCGGAATAATGGCAACTGTGCTTTTGAAGACAATGTTTTGACACTCTCTCGCTTCTTTTAAAAGATTTTTCTCTCCACTTGCCATAATTTACTCTCTTCTATTCCCTGATATTCAAGTTTACATTTAGATTCTCTGCTTGGAGGCGTTATTTGGAATCAGTCCTGAAATAGGAATGTATTTTAACATCCCATAAAAGCTAATGCCTTCGAAAAATATCATCTGTTACTAAAAATACTATTTTCAATGTAATTTCTGAGTTGACGACAAGCAATCACTGCATCACTGCAATAATAAATCTGTTATGAGTTGACGAATGCTGAGACTATAAGAAAATTTGTTTTTCTGCTCACTAACGTTCTCTTGATTGAACGTAATTGAATAAGATGTGTAATTTCTTCTGTTACAGACATCTCCTCCATATCTAGACAAACGAACAACCACTTCGTGAGAATCACAACTGCACAAAAGATACGTAATTACTTCCAATTCGTATTTTAATAAATACCTATCTGCATGCTGTATCAATGTTCTTGTTTGTAAAAGGTAATAAAAATGTAATAAATATTTATATTTTCACTGAAATATGTGTTCATGAATCCGTATGGACCAAACCGCGAAATTTATTTTCCAAGTAATATATTGTAAAATGAAAATACATTCATACAAACTCAAATGTGTTCATTGAATTGTGGTATTAATTATTACAATGTGTAGAAGCGTCTCTAGAGTACATAATTTTGAAATTCTGATCTTATTAATAATTCAAAAGATTTATGCATTTTCCTGAAATCCCCGTAGTGAGTAAAAAATAATTAGTACATATAATATTATCACATCTGTACTTATCTCACAGCGTCAATAACAATTCTTTAAATTAAAGTGTTAATGCCTCACGCACTGACAGAAGGTTTCTAACATCTCGTTTGAACCTTCACTCACAGTGATTTCATTCACTTTTCAATACGAGACTCTCATTTCTCTCTGTGTGTCAAATCAAATCGATGAATCATTTCAACGTAATGTCGAATCATAATAGAAAAATATAGTTACGATAGCTAATTGGCAGATTTAAACAACCGGAAAATATTTTCTTGTTCGTACCACAAAATTCTATGACAGGCATGTCAAAGTCGCAGGCAAGGTAACTAGCTCGCGAGAGAAGAAAAGGAAAGGTATTGCGTGGATCGTTCATTAGTGTGTTCCGGCATTCTCCTGGATTGGAGAAATCGTGAAAAGCTTCCGAACAGAGCAGTGGCTGCTAGAATTCTCCCCCAGCCAGCGGCTGAGTTTTACACAGCTACGTAGCTAATACCAAAACTCCGCCACTTTTCAATCTCGAACCCGAAAGAGGGTAAACACCTGCGACTGTAAAAAGTATGAAAGCGCCCCAAAAGGCAATACTTCACCGTGCGCAGTGGCGGGAGCGCGTGAAAAAAAAAGTCGCCAAACGGAGAGCGAATTGGTGCGCACGCCGCATCGGTTGGCCAGCGAAGGCCGGACCAAAAGCGGCTAGCGCTGCGACGCGACGCGAAGTGCACTGGCATCCTCAAACCGCGACAATGGTGGCAGCAGTGGCGGGCCGATGGCGGTGGAGACGGAACGGGAGTTGTGTGTGGAGGAGGATGTAGCAGAGGCGGGCTGGAGAGGGCGGTGATGGGACGGGTGGTATCTGGGGAGGAGGGTGTGGTACAGGCGATATGGTGACGCCGATGATGACAGGGGTACTATCTGTGGCGAGGGATGGGGCAGCAGCAGGTTGGTGAAGGTGGTGATGGGACCGGTTGTATCTGTGGAGGAGAATGAGGTAAGACGAGATGATGACGCTGGCAATGCTGGTGATTTTTTAAATGTAGGGAGAACCCATAGGGATCACACACACATACATACATACACACACACATCCACATCGCGAGAGATGGATCAGGACATCAACTGATGTCACTGCAGTCTCTCTCACCGGGAAGTCCTAGGTTCTAGTTCTAGAAAGAGGTCACAGACCGCACGCGATCTTTCCTACCTCTTCTTCGCTCTATTCTAATCCCTTAGACGTGCACTTACACAAATATGCACTACACTACCACACATGCCGGTAGACCAGTCAGAAGCCAAGAGCTTGTCTCGACTGGGGCGCCCCGCTGTTGGGAGATTCCTGGTTGGAGAATACCCCGTTAGCCAGCGGTAGGTCGGATCTCGCCATACAGCGCGGGAAGACCACCGCACACCTCCCAAGAAGAAACATACTACGGGACGAATGATCCTAGTAGTTGACGCGCCCGGAATCACTAACAATCAATCAATCAACAAATCATCACAAACATCCACGCCCGAGACGGAATTCGAACCCGCGCCTCTTCTACGGCTCTCCAACCTTAGCAACCTCAGCTATTCAGGTCGACAAACTGGATATTGTTACCCCCGATTTGAAAAAAAACAAACTGTTTACTTATGTAGATGTTGCTGTGCGATCAAAACGTCGTAACGAAGGAGGCAGAGAACCGTTAGGAAATCGAGATCAGCCGAATGTGGGGCGTAAAAGCAGAGGCCGTCCCAATAGTTATCGGAGCTCCGGGGTTTTGATCCGCAAAGTTTGTTTAAGAACCCAGCTAAACTCCCAGGTCATTCAGAAGACTGGGAAGTGCAAGACATTCCTTTATTCGGAACAGGCCACATTTTGCGCAAGTATTATAGAGGCACTGACTAGATCTGCTCATTAAGCAGCTGGCTGCAGCTCCGATAAGTATTGGGGCGACCTCTGCTTTTACGCCCCACATTCGGCTGATCTCTCCTAACGTTTCTCTGCCTCCTCGGTTACGACGTTTTGATCGCACAGCACATCAACATCTACATATATAAACAGGTTTTTTCTCCAACCTAGGGTATATTTTATTTTCAACCGTCTCATATCCCTTTAGACGCAAAGTAGATAAATAATGATAATATTATTATGAATAATAATAATAATAATATTAAAAATATTGAATAAAGAATGAATATTACACCTTTTCTATACTCATAAAAGCGTATGCCAGTAGAGGTTCAAATTTCGGCCCGTGAAATTGCTGCAAGTCTCACTGGGAGCGCCGTTGAAGAGTGCAGAACATCAGCGAGTGCGTCGGAGGCGGTGGATGGGTGGGTGGGTAGTGGTGGTGGGGGTGATGGGTGTCGGTGGGGTCCGCCGAACCGGCCCGAGAGGCGGTGCGGCGGCGGCGGCGGCGGCGGCGGCGGCGCTGCGCGCGGCGTTCGCGTGGCCGCCGTGGCACGCCGCCGTCGCGCCACTGCTACCATCGCCCCCCTCTAACTGCCTTCGGATGCTGGAGAGGGGGCACCGGTGAATCCTTGGCTGGCGCGGAGGGGGGTGGGGCAGGTGCGTCGGCAGCCGCGGACAGAGACGGAGGACGCTGCTGGAGTCAGAGGCCAGAGCCAGGGGTCACCAACAGATAAGCAGCGAGAAGAGAAAAGCAAGCACTAGCGGCCAGAGCACATTGAAACAGGTGAAGAAACATGGAAAATGAGGGAGGAATTTGAACAAGCGAAGAAGAAAACGTTAACAGAATGCTTATTGCAGTGGTAGAACGCCTGATAAGTCAGAAAATAGGCGTTACAAAGCACTGAATACAAGAAAATCAGCGCTGCAATCAGACGTGTAATGACAGTTGCGAAGTGCAGTGAATGCAGATACGAAAGTGGATAAAGAAACCTTGGAGGCTGGAAAGGCATCCGAGATGGTGGCAACGTGTGGAGCGATACGATGAGATTCTGCGAAGTGGCAGTTCCAGGTCTCCGACAGCCACCGAGGCAGAATGTCAATGGGTCGGCAGCAGTCGCGGTCGGTGGAAGCGAGCCCAGCGGGCGTCTGTGAATGAACACTTGGGCGAGGACTATGTGTTTCAAGCTACGGTGAGGAGTAGGAAACAGTTTGGGTATGGAATCAATCAGAGCAAAATGGATTCGAATGGAGTCGGAGGTCGGGGGTGGGACCTGAAATACAAGAAATGAAAGAGACCGGTCAGAACTGAACGAGGCGAGGTGAGACGTGGCGAAACGGGACGACGGGGTCGGGACGAGGGTCGGCGACGGGGTCGGGAGCGGGGTTCGGGACGGGTCGGGACGGGGTCGGACGCGGGTCGGGACGGGGTCGGCGACGGGATCGGACGGGGGTCGGGACGGGGTCGGGACGGGGTCGGGACGGTCGGGACGGGGTCGGACGGGGTCGGGCTGAGTCGGGACGGTTGTCCGGGACGGGGTCGGGACGGGGTCGGGACGGGGTCGGGACGGGGTCGGGACCGGGGGGCCCCTG
>BOPP01000012.1:15791601-15810399 GCA_017312745.1 Gryllus bimaculatus
AGTACTGCAGTGCCTTGTCATTGCGCCTACGCTCTAACCAATTTATTAGGGACCTACTATTATTTTGCCATTATAAAAATTAATTAGCAGCATTGGTAGCATACTATTATTAAATACAAATATCTATGATCATATCAAATGAACCTAGACATCATATTTCATTAGAAATAAAATATTTGTACCAGAAGTCAGTATTAGGAGCCAGCTAACTACAAGAAAAATACAAAATACTTGTTCTGCAATTGAGAACACATTGCCAACTGAAATGAAACATTGGAAAATCAAAACAAGCTTAAATACCAACTGAAAGCTGCTTTCTTCTTTAAATGGTTTTTACACCATTATAGACTATAGTGTAGAATTAAAAAAAAACTAAATATAAACATTACGTTTGCAAGATAATAAATCTAAATTTAGAAACTGCTCTTAGCAGTCATAAAGTTGGAAAGGTTCCGGATCCTCCAATGATAATGTAATTAACTTCCTTTGTACTGTATTATAAAATTAAAAAGTATTCCTGAAAGTGAACCGCGAATACTCTCCCTTTTTATTTTCTATTGTGTTCGAATAAATATTCATTTAATTTATTGGCTAGATATAAATAGTTTACCCGCTTCTGCTTCTAGCTCATTCCGCCGTCTTCGTTTGTAAATTATATTTCTTGCGGTGAGTCGGCAAAGTTGCCAATTCAGAATCTCAGATATCAACAATTACGGACATGATATGATATGTCTAAATATAAGGTTGTTTGCATTATATGATGCTTTAGAACATTGAAAAGAGAATATTAAGTAAAATAATAACCGAAAAAAGAAGTCAAAATTATTTCCTGACTTTTTTTCTTTATTAATAGAGGGTATTCAACTTAAAAGCAATTCACAAATAAATTTTTCACGTGTTTCCATAAAACATGAGAATGTAAAAACATGTTTAAAAACATATTTTGTGCATATGTTTTTTTTGTTTCGTTGTTAGAAGGACTGGCACCCTTTCTCTTCCTTTTTGGTGGTTCAGAATCATATTCACTGAGTTTTTTCTGATTTCTTCTTAGCAGCATTCTTCAGTTTCTCTTCATAATTGTGGACAGATAACGCGTTATGCACAGAAATTACATTATATGAACAATAACAACCATACAAGCAATAAAAAACATAAATCCCACATAGGCATAAAACCATTCAATCATCATTGACAACACACACACCACACTAATATTACATTGATACCTAGATATGCATGACATCTATTTAGCCATTCTTTAAATTCTCATTAGGTGTTGGTCATCTTCAAAATGTAGACATAAATTACTTTAGGTCACAATATTTGTTCTTCACTAACATTGTTTTTTGATGTACTTCCCTCTTTGATAGATGGTACTATTTTACTTGATGTCTCCAGCTGTTCTTCTTTGAACAACACTTAGTTTCACTAAAAATATTGTTACTAGAAACTTAATAATCTCGCCTCTCTCTCTGCACAAAACCATCCATACCCCACCAATTCTCAACTTCATTCCTCTCTTCCTCATGAGAAAAATCTACTACTCATTTCTCCTCCTTTTGTTTTTCTTTCTCTTTTTCTTCTTCATTTCCTCTTCATTTTTCTTCTTCATTTTCCTCGTCAATTTTTCTTCAGTCTCTTTCTTCTGTCATTCTTCTTCGTCATTTTCTTCGTCATTTTCTTCGTCATTTGTTCTTCCGTCATTTCTTCGTCATTTTTCTTCGTCATTTTTCTTCCGTTCATTTTCTTCGTTCATTTTTCTCGTCATTTTTCCTTCGTCATTTTTCTTCTTCATTTTTTTCTTCTTGTCATTTTTCTTCGTCATTTTTCTTGTCATTTTCTTCGCGTCATTCTTTCTTCGTCATTTTTCTTCGTCATTTTTCTTCGTCAATTTTCTCGTTCATTTTCTTTCGTCATTCTTGTCATTTTCTTCGTCCATTTTTTCTTCGTCATTTTTCTTCGTCATTTTTTCTTCGTCTAACTTTTTCTTCGTCATTTTCTTCGTCATTTTTCTTCGTCATTTTTCTTTCGCATTTTTCTTCGTCATTTTCTTCGTCATTTTGTCTTCGTTCATTTTTTCTTCTACTCATTTTCTTTCGTCGCTTTTTCTTTCCTTTTCTTCGTCTTTTTTCGTCCATTATTCTTCGTCTTTTTCCTTCGTTCCTTTTTCTTCGTCCTTTCCTCTCATCTTTCTTCTTCTTTTTCTATCTTTCCTTGTTTCTTCTTCTTTTCTTCTCTTTTTTCTTTCTTCCTTTTTCTTTCATTCCTTTATCTTCTTCCTTTTCTTCTTCCTTCATTCTTCCTTTTTCTTCTCCTTTTTTCTTCTCCTTTTTTCTTCCTTTTCTCTTCCTTTTCTTCTTCCTTTTTATTTTCCTTTTTTTCCCTTTTTCTTCCTTTTTTCTCTTCCTTTTCTTCTTCTTTTTCTATCTTCCTTTTTCTCTTCACAATTTTCTTCTTCCTTTTTCTTCTTCCTCTTCCTATTTCTTCTTCCTTTTTCTTCTTCCTTTTCCTTCTCTTATCTTCGTCCTTTTTCTTCGATCTCCCTTTTTCTTCGTCCTTTTTCTTCGCTCGCTTTTTTCTTCGTCCTTTTTTCTTCGTCCTTTTTCTTCGTCCTTTTTCTTCGTCCTTCTTCGTCTTTCGATTCCTTTTTCTTCTTCCTTTGTCTTCTTCCTCTTTTCTCTTCCTTTTTCTTCTCTTTTTTCTTCTTCCTTTTTCTTCTTCATTTTTCTTCTTACTTTTTCTTCTTCCTTTATCTTCTCTTTTTTCTTCTTCCTTTTCTCTTCCTATTTCTTCTTCCTTTTTCTTCTCCTTTTTCTTCTTGCCCTTTTTCTTTCTTCTTTTTCTTCTTCCTTTCTCTCTTCCTTTTCTTCTTCCTTTTCTTTCTTCATTTTTCTCTCCTTTTTCTTCTTCCTTTTTCTTCTCACTTTTTCTTCTCCTTTCTTCTTCCTTTTCTTCTCCTTTTTCTTCCTTCCTTTTTTCTTCTCTTCCTTTTTCTTCTTTCCTTTTTCTTCTTCCTTTTCTCTTCTCCTATTAATTCTCTTCCTTTTTCTTCTTCCTTTTTCTTCTCCTTTTCTTCTTCCTTTTTCTCTCCTTTTTTCCTTCTTCCATCCCTTTTTTCTTTTCTTCCTTTTTCTTCTATCCTTTTCTTCTTCTTCTTTTCTTTTTCTTCCTTTTTTCTTCTTCCTTATTTTTCTCTCTCCTCGAAAAAAAACAACTTTCATGCTGTTTGCCATTCAAACCGCTCGCGGATTAGTTTCTCAAGTTTCCTAGTCATCTACTGAGTTAAACCTATCCATAATACCGTTGACACACTCGTGTGTATGACACCTAGTGCGTATCTGAAAATCGTTTCTACGTTCATATTGTGTGTATTGCTAATAATCTGTTTTCTTAACCAAAAATACGGTCCCTAATAAGTTTTTTTGGGATTGGTCTAATCGCAATTTGGTTTCCTAAACCACGTAGTTTTGCTTTTGTTTGTGATACATGTAATTTTGAAGCTAATGGAAATGAGAGAAGTTCGAAGATGAAGGAATCAAAACGATCAAAGCGCAGCCTGTTGGCGCGTTTTAGTACTGCCTTACGACCTTCGCCGTTATTGTGATTGAAGACACAAAAAACTAGTGTTGGTACAGCTGGCTGCTAGAATCCTCCTCTACCCAGCTACTAAATGTTGAATTCGAACTAGTTAGTATCTAGCCTAGCGAAGCAAAAACCATCCAACGCAAAGCCCTAGGACCTTCAGGTCAGACAATGCAGTAATGACAATAGTTTTTACTTCAGTCTTACATCAGTCGTTTTTGTTATATATTTTGCAAGTTGCAAAAGTTAATATATTGCCGTTGTAGGAAAGTTACCTAACGCTGGCAGTTTTTCTTGGGTGTAAGTAAAAACCGGAGTCCGGCCTTGCTTTCGCACTGGACACGTGGCACGCCCCGCCCTTCGCCCTACGCCGTTTCTCCTCTCATTGCCACGCCCCCTCCCCTTCCCCACGGGGTCGCGCACTCACTCCAGTCCACGCCGGGTGGACCAAATTAACAGTGAGGGTCCAGGCAGAGGGCGAGCGCTGCCCGGTAGCTTCACGCGAACACCTACCCTCACTCCCGCTCTACAACCACCTACACCCCACCTCTGTCTACCAGCGCTATCAGCAGCGGCTCCCGGCCCGCGCACCATGCCAGCGCTCACCATTGCTTCGGCCACCGCCCGCCACCCACTTTTGCATCTTTTCAAGCATCACCAATCGCATCCGCCAACGTCTCCGACTCCGCCTCCGCACTGCCAACATTTACCGAACGCCTCTTGCCCACACCTCCACCACCGCAGCTGCCAGCAAACCAAACCAAACCACTCGGCCAAGTGCTGCTCTACCCGCCACAATGTGTCACACCCTACCATCGCTTCGGCAACCACACCCCACCTCAACCCTCAACCTACAAGTAACCCTCCACCACTCTCCTCCTGTATAACTCACCCGCCCAGCATTAGCATCGCCCACCAACACTTCCACAATCCAGAGCTTCGACCACCGCCTCCACACTCCGCTCACTCCACACGGCCAGCCAATTAACACATCCACCATCATCCGCATCTCATTCCGCCGTCAGCTCACCCCCCCCTCATCTCCAGCGTTCCTTTCCATCCGCATGCCACCTCTTGTCGCACCTTAACCTCCACAACGCCTCCGCCCGCCGCCCAAGAGTCGGTCTCCTCGCGCCCACCGCAATCTCCCAGGACGGCGGGTGGGGGCCGTGGGTCGCACGCATCGGCAAACCCAACCGCGCTGCGGCCGCAAGATCGCGAGGAAAGGTGGTCGGTGGAGGGCCGCCAGTTGCTGTGACGTGCGTTAGTGCACGGTGTGGTGGGGGCGGCCGTATTTCAACGCGTGCGGCATTCCTGCGAGGCCGCCCCCGCAGTGATGAACGCCTCGCCGGCGGCCGCGTCCTCGCGCCCGCCGCCGCCCACTAATTGAAGAGGCCGCCGCGCGGGCGCGTCCCTACCGGCCGAGAGGGGGAGGCGAGTAATAAGACTGCGCCTCGAAGCGAGGGTGCAGATTTCGCTCGCAGGGCGGGTGGTCGGGGCGGGGCGCGGGGCGAAGGGCTGGGGGCGGGGGCGTGCTGAGACCTGCGGCTGCCAATTCAGGAGCGTAGGTCGGCCGTCGCTGCACGCGCGACTGAGGAAGGATGAAGATATAAATGGCAAAACAATAGTAGGCCTTAAATGGTATAGCAGTAGGCGCAATGACAAGGCACTGCAGTACTCACATGAATGGGTTCTATCCAAAATTTGGTTCCGCTTATTATTCGTACAATTCTTTTCTGTTATCTAAAAGCTTGGGTACTAAAGAATGTGCCTCTACTGAAGTTAACGCCATACATATGGCAGAATGCTCAATGGTTTATGTTTTGTGTACAATACATTTAATGGACGTTTTATTTGAGTTGAGAAACCGAGATATTTATGTACACGAACATTTTTTATTTTGATGGGAAAATTTAGAAATCAATTTCAAACATTTGCTATCGCCCTAATTATTGTTTGAAATTTTCAAGGAACATACATATCAGCAACGACAACTCTTCTTCCATTTCTAATTAACAAGGATAAATCATTTACGGGTAGAAAAAAGACCACAAGCCGTAAAAGTGAAACTTCCGGGACCCCATACGCAAATGATAAAGCATTGGAAAGATGAGTAAATAATGTCCCATCATTCAGCCCGTAATACACTCACTCAAGTTTGAAATCATCAAAAGGTTCAATAAACGTTTGCCTTTGTTTTTTACGCTTCATTTCAAACTATCATTGTTGAAACACTTTATCTGCTATTTATAACGAAAAAATAAAATATTCTGCTTTTTATCTCGAAGCATTTTATTACCGAGAGATTATTGTTTTGAATAAATGTACCGAAGTGGTATTTTCCATTTAAAGTTAAAAATAGAACTTAATAACTACATGTTGGTCAAAATGAAACATTTATTTATGGCAATTAATTATCGAAACGTCAAAAAACGCAGTTGGATTTTAATCTCGCATGATAAACATTTCGTTGTTTAAAAGATACAAACAACCTGCCGTGTAAACCGCCGAAAATAAGAAACTTCTTTCATTATGCAAACGCAGAATAATAAATCCCCGAAAACACATTTTTACTGCAATTCACTTACAAAGGTTCACTAGGTTGAAAGAGAGAAAATGTAGAATTAGATATGCTCATATTGAAGAACGCAATTTGCAGAAAACCACAGTTCCATGCCCCCGCACCGCTTTAACATAATCCTTTCGGGCTACAAAATACGCCGCGTCAAAGAAGAAAGGAAATTTAGTGTACCGTTGAAGGAAATTAAATAAATATTTATGATACGGTGGTAAAAGAAGCATAATTAATTTTCGGAAAGGAAAGTTTGCGACACAAGGCTGACAGGGCAAGTGCCACATCCCAACGAGTAAAATAAAATAAATTTTACCACGTGAATCAAACACTTATAATTTAGACACCTTTACTGGCTTATTTTATTTCAAATATATAAATAACTTAATTGAGTACTGCGTTGCATAACGATCAATAGTATCTGATGCGGTCAAATGAAAGTATTTTTTTCTTTCCTTTTTGTATTCACAGTTTTATCTGAACATTTTACAATCGTCGCACTTTTAGCACTAGTGGTAAACTTGAAATTTTAGCAGGTTTTTATACCCTAAAATGAACCGCTTTTACTGGAGTCTGTATAAAAAATAGTTGTGAAATTTATTTTCAGAGTTTTATCGATATGCTAGCTTAAACAGCTGAACCTTTTAATCAGCGTATTGCGTTACATGTAATGTGCACATACCCGAAGCGATCTTCTTGATTTTGAGCCATTAATTTTCTAATTGGTCAATTTAAATTGTCCAATGTAATTGTTCAATTTTGTGTTCAATAAATGCTCTGTCAATTTTTGAAATAAGCTGGACTAAATAACTTTAAAGTATTTCAAGAGGAATAAAACATATTGCAAAAAATTTAATCATAAAGAGACATACTACGCAATATAAAAATTCCTTTTGCAGAAAATGCAGAATTTATTTTGTTGTTTTATTAAAAACTTTGGGTAACGAATGCAGATTAAAGAGTAAAGAATAACTTAGTTTATATTTATGAATTTCTTTAAAATATTTCTGTCAAAATGTAGTGAAAATGGACTTCACTACGTACGAATTAAGAAAACACTTATGCGACAATGACAGGCTCTCTCTCTCTTCATATTTCAGATAAATAGCATACATAAGTTAAAGAAGACTCCCTAATTCATAAATAATTATCAATTTGGAAAACGAACACCTGGATTTTGAAAGTGATTTGATTACAAGCCTATTTTTTACTTTTTAATTAATTGAAGTATCAGCTATTAATCACGCATATGTAAACATGTAGACTTGCCACACACATCAAAGTAAATAAATCTGTTCTGGGTGGTCACATTTTGCCAATGGTTGTTGGTCAACAATAACTCAGAAAAATGTTTACCAAGGATCAAGATTTGATGCCGTTTAAAATTAAAAATAACAACAAATTTTTGATATAAAAATACATTTCAAAATGTTAGTTATGAAAAGACTTAAGAAAACGTAAAAAACACACACATTCTTTCAAACTTAGAAAATAGGTCATAAACTATCCATTTAGCATAATTGGGTTAAAATTAAACATTTTTTACAGATAAAAAATTCGATAGATATCAAATTTGATAACCTCTGAAACTTCAGTTTAATTCAGGGTCCTAACAAGTTACTGTACGGAAGATCTCCAAAGGCATGGGCCTCGAACTCTTGCTTAACTTTCAACAAAGGGTTCCTTCTGAAAAAGATTTTTGAAGTATTCCATGGCAAAACCATTCCGTAACGAATTACGAATGAAATGAATTATTAATTAAAATTATTATTTGTTATTTATATTAGTAATAACGATATTATTACTCCAGTTGCATGCAGAAATTATCTGAATTAAACCTAGAATACTGCCAGATGGTACCGTAGTTGAGTGAGACACAGACACATGTCTGTATGCTTACGAACTTAATTATCAGCCAACGCCTATATTTATTCCTATGCCTGATAGTCTGTAAAGCCTAATCGACAGCTATCGCTCGATTAGGGCCCGTATTTTCAAAATAAATTTACACAATTTTCTTGGTAAATTATGCGTCGTAAAAGTAGCACCAGAACTTGGGTAACTTCGGTACATTAGTACATAATGTACACACGAAAATTTTTGGAATTTATTTTTAGTGTAGGGTATGTTCAGAATAAGAATCTTGATGACAGAAAACGAAAAATGTCTTCGCTAGTTAAGTGATTAAATACCATTTATAATAAACTCCATGCATGTATCTTTAATTCAAAGTTATACATTTGGTAATAGAAATAAGACCCTGATTCGGACACACTGCGCCGAATGAAATACATTTAAGAAATCAATTCACTAATGCAAAAAATAATTTTATTTCATTTTCAGTCAAACTCGAACTGTTATAAAACACTGGTACAAATTATAATGACCAGAAATGACAATTCTGTGCATTCTTCCGTCTCATCAAACAGCACTTTACGAATGTGCCAACGCAGGAAATGAGGATTCGTGTGAGCGTTTCACGCCCCAGCCTCCATAGGAAGAACTGCTTTCAGAATGTAGTCCCCGCCCACGTTTTTTTCCTTTTTCCTGCACCATTATTGTCCTTTTTTCTCTCACAAAGCGTTTCTAATCATTATCTTACGTTTAGGATTGACGGCTATGCTATGGCTTCAGACGAATTGTTAACATCCCTATTATACCTTGTCAAATTGTACCTATTTTACATTGTATTCTTTTTCAAAAGTGAAGATGAAAAGCTGGAATACATAAAGTCCAGAAAATATTTAAACACGAATTTCTATATTTCTTTCTTCATCCCATAGAATACAGTAGCAAAAGTAGCAGTAGTATGTGTTATAGTAACAATATGTGATTCTGCATAAAACAATACGATACGTTGACAGGAAAACTGTCGTAAAATACTGATAAAAATTAAACTCAATTAACGAATTGAAAAATTCTATGTGAAATGCAATTCACAAATTCTCTATAATTATACCTGAACTGTAATTAACATTTCTTGCCTCGCGTAGCAATTACAAAGAGTACGTCTAAACAAATTCTAATGCATAAAATGCACGACTGTGTTTATGTTGCCCAAAAATGTGTTACGGGAAGTTAGGTAAATATAATTACAAAAGCAGAACACCATTGCGTAATGAGAAACAATTCATGTTGATATACAATTAACTTCAACAAATAACATAACAGTCAATGAGAGATAATTCCAACGCAGACATTTTTAACTTTAGTTGTGTAACGATCCCTGGACGCAAGTGTTCTCTAATTTCTGCGAATGTTTAAAATCGGTCAAGAGTACTCGCAAATATACGAATCCAGGTCTTTAAGACCTCTATACCTTATACTACGAGTAAAAATAATATATTCAAAATTATTATTATTTTACATGATGGGGTAAATATCTACATTTACATGATGAGGTAAATATCTCATACCTTACTCTTAATGAAAAACGAAGGCGTAATTTACTGGCATAAAAATAAAAAAAATCCATTTAAATCATCTGAATATTATATTTGTAAAGTAGTAGTCTACTTCGTCGCAGTCCACTAAAGGAAGTATTAACACTTACGATAAGTGGAGTTGCAGATCGAAAGCCTTACGTGCATTCAACAAATTCGAACATACTTTATTTGACTGAACGTTTTATTTCATGACGATGAATACTTTATCTGAGAGATGTACGGATCTTGATAGACAATCACGCAAAAATTAAATATGTTTAGAAAAATTTAATCATCTTTGTTGGGTTCATAAAAAATGAAGACGAGTAAGTATTCAGATTTTCAATTAAATTGAGAGTGCATGGTAAGACAGTGAAGATATATTTGCAGTAATTTTACACAAATATGCAGGAAAGTTTTCAAATATACTGAACATTATACCGACTTTTTTAGTTCAGGTTGAAATACAGTAATATCAACTGACATTCTCCGTTAATTCTCAATGGTTGTCAAATAATTCGCCTTCACATGGTATTTATTTGGATAAATTTCAACATTCTAGCGAAGCTATTTACTACAAAATCTTGGCCATTCAGCCACACACACACTATTGAAAAAGTCAAATGGACAAGGCGTAGACTAGTTCATGCAAGATGGCAAGAAGGGTCGGACAAAATAAAGAAGATAGCCAACATCTGGACAAAGTGCAAACCTGCACGAAAAGTGAAGTCTCCACTACTTAGCGACTGAAAACAAATAGTGTGGACCAATTTATTGATGTAGCTGCCCTGAGCCAAGTAGCCCTTGAAATAATACTCATGCTACAAACTTACAAGATGTGAAACTGTAAGGAATATTTATTGAGTAATTACTGGTAACCTCAATTTATATTCCCTAAATTAATGTACGAGATATAAATTACTTCATACAATATCTCAGTCCCTAAAACTTCTATAGTTTACATATACTCAAATTATTTTTATCTGTGCCTTCGAAAATCAGGACATTATATTTTTAAGATACGTCATAGTAGATCACTATCACTAGTACATCCTTCAAATCATGAATAACATCGAAATGTGTTTTTCATAATTTCCTTAAAGAGTTTACGTTTAACCTTAAACAAACTTTACACCTCGACAAAACTCTACTCCCACGCGACAGCCAAAGGTAAAATCAAACTCAAAATATATTCATAATCTTTCATGAATCAACAACAATTTTGCCTTAAAAATGGTCTGACTATTTGAGATGAACTTAGGAAAGTGTCAAAATACAAACGTGGAGTGTAAGGGGTACATTAAAGAAATATTGTGTCTCAAATAAAAAACTATAAAATTTTATTAGTAGATGCAACAGCATGAACCTTTTTGCATTATTTGTAACTATTACGTAATATTATACTACTACTTGAACCACCAAAAATTGTTTTCAACCCCCAGAAATATTTGACCACACTAGAATTCTATTCAGGTAATTATTTTTAACTAAGAGTTAGCATAACTAAATCGTCTGCGTTGGCATAACTTCCTCGGCGCTTTAAAAAGAAAGTTAAACATTTATAATTTCTGAAAATCTGTAGATTTTAATTAAAATAGAACGAGTAAAACAAGTTAGAATGCGCGACATACCAAAACATTTCATTCTCTCAGAGTTGTTACAAAACAAATACGACTGTTTTAAAAGTGCAAGGCATGATTTAAATATCTTTAATTGAGTTATAAATTGCATTGAGAATTAAATCTCTGGCTTGAGTATTAGATATGATATGTTTGAAAAGGATCTCAATTCTCGCAATTTTCAAATTTTCAGAGATAATGAAAATTAGTTGTATATTATTTTTATATATGCACTTTCTTCTTTTTCGAACAAAATTTAAAGAAAAAAGTTCAGGAGTTTTCAGAAAATGTTTAGAATGTCCCAGGGTTTGACGCATATTTCTATCAATATTTCCGAGTAAAAAATTGAGTTTATTTCCTTTCCATCTGCACCCAACTTTACCATCACTAATAGATCTTAATTCTGACGTAAGAGCAAAGATACAGTTCAAAAGATCTTAAAACACGGATTTTATGACGGAAAAAATCTACAACATATTGTGAGGTGAATCAAATATTTTTCCACCCTTTACTACAGTAGACCTACAAAGGGAAAATCTCTACCTTAAACAATATAGTTAAAGGATATGCCTAACATTTTTCATATTTCGTAAACGTGAGCCATTTTTTTAGAATACTTTGCTCCAAGTAAGAAACAAATTAAAAGAAAAAATGAATGATTTTGACAAAATCTTGTTTTTAAAATTATTTTTATTTTAAACAAAATTACGCAAAAATTACTCACATTTTGAAATAAACTGTTTCTAAAATTTTAAAATCAATTTTTTAAAAAGATTATCAATTTCATTTTTTAAACAGTCATTATTACTGTAGCTGTAAACAGATTGCGAAAACATTGTCAATTTTTGTAATATCAAAAATGCAGAGAATTTAAAAAATCGAATCTGTGCCATTTTTAAGTGCACTTTGTTTAATTTGAGAAAAATTTAAAGAAAAAAAGTGAAGACTTTTCGAGAATATTTTAAAAATGTACCTTAGTCTGAATAACTTAGTACTCTCAAATTCAAAATATCCATTTTAATTCAACGAACTGAAACATCACTAGCTAGATCGACAAAGGAAAATAAATTTTAGAGATAATCCTTCCTACGGTTTAATCACCACCATCGTTCACAGATTGACTGACCGACATGCGGACGGACGAATGCTTTGTGGTAGATCAAGTTTTCGGCGTGAAGGACCCGCAAAATGTGGCTTCAAACTGCAGAAAGTGTATACAGGAGTAATGTTTATACATTTTGGAACAACAAGTAACCACGTTTACGATGCATTGAATCTACAATACGACTATCTGCCTAAAAATCGCCGTTTTCCCTGCTGCATACATCATTTTACCAACCCCGATGGCGACAAGCGTTAAGGCAGCACCTTGGGTGATTGGGAGATCACCGAATCGATTCCCGCCGAGAGCCGGAAATTTGGGTGATGCGTCGTGTTTGTGGCGCCTGCCGATGTCGAAGTCGTATGCTCTGATGGGTGTTTTCCATGGTTTCCTTCTTCATTTCGAGACGAAGGCCAGAACAGCGTTCAAGGATAAGGGCCACGGACCGAGCGCAATCTTTCCTGCTCTAACTCGTTCCAATTCCCCACTGTAAGTACCGAGTGATCAGCCTCACTATTGGTCTACAGAAATCTCCGACTAGAGTCTGAGATAGGTCAAGGCAAAACTATCAGTGCTGTTGGTCCTTGAAAGAAGAAAAAGGATGCATAACTTTGTACATACTTCGCAAGAAGTACGCGAGAAAGTAAAATTGCTGATGTTATGTGTAAAACTATTTAACCTAGAAAACGTCGATAATGTAGTAAATGAATACGAGATATTTTTAAGGAACCAAACGCAGTTTGAGTATTCGAGAAAACGCGAACTTCCGTTAAATGTGAGCATACGCACATTTAAGGTGTATGTTCAAGGTCGTAAATGAAATGAGTTACCTGAAAATTTTGAATTGACCTTTAAAAGGTGCACAAATGTTTATATCAGAATTTACTCTCTTGACAAATAGGGCAGTTGCTAATGAGTCTCACATACACTTGAAACGCAAAGTCATATACTGCTTTGAAATGTTCGAAATTAGTTGAAGATCAGTTTAATGTAAGTTTCCTAAAATAATCGCTGGAAATTAGTGTTAGAGCGCTATGTTTTCTTTCATCACAATGAAAAAGGTCTGCTTATTCATATGACAAACATAAATAAATGAAAATAATTAATGATAAAACGTCACTTCTTTCAAATAGAAAAGAAATTATATAAAGAAATAAGGCGCTTGAATGATTACAGGCTGACGAAATATCTTGTAAAACATGAAAGAAAAAAATAAGAGTACATAGAATAAGGTTATTTTAATCTCAGAAAAAAAGAAACGAAGAAGGTTAATACGAAGGCTCTGCAAGTCCGCTGTTCAGCCATGATGGAAGAATTCTATTCGACGGAATAAGTTCGCAAATAAAAATAAGAAACGAGATAATACAAAAATAGAAATGGTAAAATGACAAATAATGTCCAATCAACAGCATTTAGTAAATGACTTATTAATTATTCGAAATCCAATGACATAGGAAGTAGGACAGTGATACTCAAGACGATGAGAAGCCATCAATAGTCCGAGCCAGAGGCTCCAGATGATGAGAAAATGAGAACGCAACGATAATTTCAAGCGAACTCAGCTGGGCTGATCACGTTAGATACACTACACAGAAGGCTTGGAATGCGTTTTATTCGTATTACAGAAAGCTAACTGTAACACGACAATACATATTCACACTTTCTTGGTTCTTACTATAATGAAATACAGAGAAGCATGCTGGGATGCTCAAAGGGAAGGTCGGATGAAAGCGAGGGCAAAAAAAACGGCTAAATTCGCGAAGTGGAACAATGGTAAGAATGTCAATTGGGAATCATCGGTTACTTGTAGAAGGGCAACATGACTATATGCTCTCTCTAAAAATCAAAAAAATCGCTTGCGCAAAAATCAACCGACATAGAAATCTGCCAGTGAAAGACTAAATGCCAAGTTACTGAAGTCGGGGCGACCACTCTCACAAAATAAAATGTAGAAAACAAGGAATGGATATAAGTAAATTGAGCTTTTTAAATTGGACCATTGTTGACTGGAGCAATTTACCTGTCGAGGTGCTAGCAAATCTTCCCAGGAGCGCGCTAGTTGGGCGTTGAGAGATCTTAAGAACGTAAGTGTAGAGTTCAGTGACGTGAAGTGACGTCACAAACAAAAGAGCGGAAAAAGTGCATATCTTGGACTTATCATTAATGTATAAACTACCAGGTAGCGAATGAGCTTGCAGTTTAGTGAAGTGTAGTAAATTGAAGTAAAGTGATGAACACGGAGTAGAGATTGGGCACTTTTTACCAATTTTTTAGATTTTCTTATGTGTGTTTTTGTGTTATATATTATTGGTGTTTTAAAATATTTGTTAGTATTTTTGCAATTTTTATATTTCTTCTTAATTATTTCTTTACTGCCACCGAGCGGACGTTTCTGTGAAGCAATAAATTATTATTATTGTTAGTATTATTATTTATTATTATTTATTATTATTATTATTAATGTTTTTCACTGACAGAAGCAGAAATGTAATAAAGGAAAATAACTAAGACATATTTATTTATAAACTTTTTCCGAGTATTTCGATTAGTAAAAAAATAAAAACGGAAGATATGAGGCAGAGTACGAAGACGACGGTAAAATTAATAATGAAAACCTAGCAAAATTAGCAAAAAGGAAGGTAGCCTCTCGGATAGTTGAACCTCGGGAAACGGAGTGAAGTGGCAATTTTCTATCAGTGGCTTTTGCGAGGTCAGGCCGCCCGGGCGACGCCGCACAGGGAGAGCAAGCGCGCTGAAGGGCAAGGGGCTTCACTTGTAAATCTGTTAGAACAGGTGCGCACATCCTCCTGAAACCTGAGGTCGAACTTGTATAGATCATATCATGAAGGTCCGTGGCGAAGATATACACCCCTATTGTGGTTAATGACATACCGTAATAATTATTATTAGTTATTGTTTTTAATTCTCAATACATTTAAAAGTCGCCGAATTTGAATTTCCTAACCCAAGAAATAGTGGTTGCGCTATTTGTTATGTTGTGTCTTAAGGTGTCAAATATACTCAAATATAGGTCATAAACACAAGTAAAGTTAGTATACATGAAGTAAGAAAGAACAATAAAAAAACATGAACTAATTATGAATTTTAAATCGCTTGTCAAAACTCCAAGAAATATATTTCAATGAAAATAATTAAATATAAAGAAAGCGCCATAGCGCCATATGTAATTTGGAATTTAAAAGATAATAATTTATATCTTAGGCTAAATATCTGTGAATATCGTAAAACATCATAATAATCTAATGTACATTTGCACAACCGCGGTGCGCTGGTTGAATACGATACATTTTCTGCCGATCGTCCTGTCAAATATAGTATAATATTTGAACAGCATTCGGAAATTAAGCTAACCATTTGACTTCCACGTTAGTTCACAGCAACCTCGAAAATGTTTGACTATGATGTAACACAGATTAAAGGGACTTCTCATTGAGATATCATTGACGAAGTTCAGCTAACATCAAATTCTCGATCACGGAATATCAGCAGCAATACGATTCCGACAAAATGATACTTTACATGAACAGCTAGAGATATAATTCAGAAGATTACTGTGAAGGAAAATACTTGTATGAGAGCAATTTAGAAGCTTTTATAGAGTAATAAAAAGTGTGATAGTTACCTAGGGTATTTGGTACTGCAATGGTACAACATAACATTAGCAAAACACAGGAAGTAACTGAGGAGTGCAGATACTTTTGGGAGAAATGAAGAGAACATTATTTTTGAGACGAAAATGGGAGAAAATATTTCATTAACGTTAACTATATAACATTGTTATATATTTAGATTTTGTTTGAGGTAATTATTAACAATATTATTAATTTATTACGTTAATAAACTATGTAAATTACGTTTAATGTTTTGGGACAATAAAGCTACATTCATTGCCCAGAACCAAGCTTTTGCTCAAATTCTTAGTATTTCTTCTCAGAATCGCTGGAAAACGACGTAGATGACATTAAAACTTTCAACTTAATTGAAAGGTATCATTTACCTATCTAACACAAGAGTTTTAGTTGCAGAATCTATATATTCATTTTTTAAAATTGAGACATGTGGTGTTGTGGGAGATATTTAATTTGTTTAAGTAAATAAGCATGAAATTTGAAATATGATAGGAACTGTCTTCTATTGTTATTGTAATAGGGTTTTACTTTGAACTAATTAAAGCTCTACAATGTTTTGCAAGCTGAGAGACCGAGTGGAACGAATTTTGAGCATAAGGTTTTCTGTTATGAATATTTTTTATAAAACAGCATGTCTAGTTATCAGTCAGACTAGTTTTCAGGTTAATTAAAACAAAGAAGATACAATTTTCAGTATTAAAAAAATTATTTTAAGATTTAAGGACCTAAATACTTTTTCTGATCGTTCTTCCATTTTTGTGAGGTTTTGTCGCACCTTATTATTTCAGTTAAAATTAAATTTTCCATATTTTGTGTCAATTCCTAATTCCCCTATAATGTCGAAACCAATACGTTAAAATTGGATATTATATTATTTAAATCTATTTTCAAGTTGTCATAATTTTGAAGGTTTGAATTGGTTGCAGTAGTGTTGAAGCTTGAAATTTAACGTCTTAAAAGGTTCTTCTTTCTCAAAATCGTACTTCGAAACTATTCTTCATAAAGTTTCAGCATTTTTAAGCAAGATTTAATTTCCCGATTGTAATTCTATGTAGATTAATTAGTTGAGTTATATATTTTGCTTAATTTGCTTAATGTGATAACTCATACGTTCAAAGATCAAAAGAAGCTTTGAAACTAAAGTTGGATAAAAATATTTTTTAAACGTCTAAATATTCGCATATTTTCCATTACTACAATTTGTTTTTTCTTAGAACGTACGCTTTTCAGTTCGATTTATCCCACTATTCGCCCTGTCAAGGGCAGCAGTTCAACTTCCAGCAACAATTACCAACCCTTTTCTACTTGTAAATCTCATCTAAAAAGGAAACAAATTGTCGAATCCACAATTAATTTCCCTGTAACTGTGAATAAATTAGTTTTAATTTAGCAAAAAAACAAAAACATAATAGAAAATAATTTTCATACAAACATTAATAAAACTAAGGTGATAGCTTTTACAACACAAAAAATACCAACAGTAATATAATAAAACAGAACATTGAATGTGGAAAGCAAAAAACCTAACAGAATTATAATTTATGTCAATAAATATAATCAGTGTGGTTCTAAGCCAGGCTGTAAGTAAAAAAATTCAATTAAAAATAAACCATTAAACGAGCTATACATTTAAAATGCCATCATCACATTAACCTCGCTAATCCCCTTTATGATGCTCCTAAAGTCTTGGAGGCTCGCGTACCACTCCACTATTTCTCATTAGTCACGGTATTCGCACGATCCAGGCACGTAACAACAGAAAGGAGAGATTACAATAAGATGGAATATACTTTCTCCCGTCGAAACGAACGATTTACGGTGAAACGTTGGGCGAAACGTCCTCTAAAAAGGAAGCGGCGGCGGCGTCATCCGCGCGGCCGAGTGTCCGGAGTGGGGTTCCCCAAGGCGAGGTCTCGGGCGCGGCGCAGTCACTGCGCTGCTGGGGAGCTGCGCCCGGGCGGCCGGCGCTGCGCGCGGCCTTGAGTGCCTGCGCGTCGCCCGCGGTGGCGCCCAGCGACGCCCTCCGCGGCCGAGGGCGATGGGCGCCCACGGGCGACGGCGAGGGCGAGGGTGCGAGGGAAGCAGCGCCCGAAGGCGATCGCAGACGGCCAGTGTGGAGGACAAGCCCCAGTGAAGCGCGTTGAGATCGAAGGAGAGGGCGAGGGAGGGCACTGGGTAGAGGACTTGGACGTCGACGAGAATGATGATTGCAGTGAAGATGGTGATGACAATTAAAGGACTGTGATGAGGGTGTTGTCACGGAAAGACCGGGCGTGCGGCAAGGCCTGGTATGAGGCCGAATTACGCAGGAATTCCGAATGAGGGCGTAGGATGGCTCGAACAGATCGTCCATCCGCCAATCCACTCGCCAATCGAAATACTTCGAAAGGCGCTGTACTCCCTCGATTTAAGCACGTAAGTACTGGAAATTTCATGAAGATGGAAAAACCTTCTAGCCCAAAGAAAGGAAAAGTGGTTTACAAACAAAAATCATTGTATTCTTCCTTACATTTTGACCGAAATATAGATATAATTCGGGTTTTCAGAAGTAGAGGTTTGATTGTAAATTTGTGAGGCATCGGAGCACTTTATCTATGCCGTCATCGATGAGTTGTCATTCACATAATAGAGAGTTTCCTTCTGCTGAGTTCCATAAGGGCGTTCAAAAATGCCTAGTTTGGATTTGTTGACAGCACAAATTCCATTTTTCATGAACATCAACGCCCCACGCTCAGGACCACGGGTACGAAAGTGACGAAGAGCTGGAGATCCACGAGAGGCCAGCGGGGCCGGTCGGCGTCCTCGCTCCTCCAGCAGCCGCGGCCACTCACCTAGAGCGACGGCGACG
>BOPP01000012.1:15810424-15828809 GCA_017312745.1 Gryllus bimaculatus
CAAAAGAGAAGAGATAATGACATTCACCTACTATAAATATACGTAAAATTAACGGAACTCCTGGAAGGCCGTTCCTCATTACCTATTCTGCTTGGGCATTCATGACTCTTTCGCCGTCCGCTATTCGGTTCTGGTTCGTCCACTTCCCTCACGGGCCAGTGGACCCAGCTTTCATTACCGTCGGCCTGGCACACCATCTGTCCCATCGTCACCCTCCATGGCCCGGTCCCATTATTATGGGGAATTAGCCCCCACTTTACTTCGCGTTTCCATTGGCCCGGCGCCATCCTTCAACAAAAATGCCCCGTCCGTTTATCCACGGCGCCAAAGGCCATCCTTCAATGACCCCGAACGGCCCCACAGCGTCAACCTGAAGGGTAATCAAAAACGCTTAAAATGCGCTTCGCCAACACTTCCTTGACCCTCCGCCGCAACGCCTAATGCCAACGCCCCCTGGCCCAGGTCGCCTCAGTGCCGATTGGCGAGCGACGTTCTTCAGCCACATGGCCCCATTTTGTGCAGGTTATCTTTTTCATCCCGGGACGAATTTTCTCCAATGCCTGGACCTACGGTCTTCCCCACCTTACGATTTGGGCACCTTATGGCATACGGGTTGAAAGAGTGGAAAAGCTTTTTTTCAAAATCACACAAATGTATTTTTTTTAAAATATCTATTTTAGTATGCATATTTTAGTATGCACATTTTTCAGCAATTTGTAAACAATATTGAATTTGTCGACTGAATTTGCTTGAAATTACTTTCAGAAGGTTTCAAAAACTCAGTAGTTTTCTTGTGAAAAGAGCTTCCAACCTTTCGTATTGACAGTAACGACTTAACCACCATTTTTGATAAGAGTAAGACGAAGTGCCATTTCTCGGAGGGGAGGAGTAGATTGTTTACAATGAAAAACGAATGGTGGCTACCAGATGGCACAGAGCTTTTCCGATAGTCTTCCTATTTCCTTTTACATATCTCTGTAGCTATTTCAGACTATCATATTCTCTTGTCCGGTTGCCATTTTATCTGCCAGCTGCAGCTTTCTACGTGTTTTTTTTAATTTTCTCAGTTTTGTTTCTGGTTTTCTAATTAGTAGATAGTAATTTTATTAAATTAAATATATATTTAAAGAAGAATCAATCTCACTTCTTAATGGAACATATTCATTACACAATTACAAGCCGTTATTAAGAAATTAGTGTTTATAGCCTACTGTTCAAATGCGTAAATTTTAAGGCACTTTCACATTGAAAACTATATTGAGTTTTTGTAAAATACGTCGTATTGAAGTATTTTAAGCACTTTCATGTTCACAAATTCAATTTAGTGGTTTTGAAAACTACTGGGAAATGGCGTTTGGACATATTCTGGGAAAATTGCGTAATATTGAGTTTCCATTTTGTACAGAACTGGATGTTGACGAGAAACTTCAATCCGAATTATATTATAAATGTACTACTTAATGTATATGCCTTATTGGAATAATCGTATTATCAGCGACAATATTTCATTTGAAGGCAATCTCTAATCTCTATCCTTTTGTTACAAGAATACCTCCGGAAGATTCATTCAATTTTTGAAATTTTTTCGAAAGTTCATGAAATGGCTTTGAAAATCAGGTATATTGCACTTTTATAAGTGCTTTTCTCTAATTTTTAGAAGAAATTTTAATAATATTGCGTTGTAGAAATATTTTTGATAAATGTCTCCAGGGGTCTTTATGTAAAGTATACTCCCAAATTATAAAGTACGTGTTTACAATCTCAAAGTTCGGTCTGATTAGATTGTTTTTTTTTCATTTGAAAAAATCCTATGGGTTAGCTATATAGTGGTTCACATTGCGGACGGACGGACGTTTTGAATAATAAGACATCACTTTTTCGGTTATTCTAGTGATATCGTCTAAAACGTGTATTTCCGATTTGAATCTCAATCCGATTTTCTGCAGCATTTATATTAGCTTTCCCTATACTATCTTATATAACGTGGAAAGTAAAGGATGGAAAAGCATATGCGACTGAATCAAGACCAAGAAAGAATAAAAAAAAAAAAAATAATGGGAATGATATGTAGAATAAACATGTACGAGACCTGAGTTTCGCAGGCAAGATAAGAGGGTGAGAAAGTAAAAAGAAAAGATAATTGTATTATGTCCATGATCTGCGGGGCTTATACATTGACAAGTAAATTTATCGCCTTTAAATGCTCTTTCTTAACTTTCCTGATACATTACAACTCAGCAGTTGATCCGTTGGTGTTGTGGGGGGGCTAACGGTATAATATTCACTGAGCCGATTTGATATTTTTATCAAAGAATTTTTCATTGATGATATAATTATTAAAAACCAATTTAATTGTTGATTGTTTAGTTAATATCATATATATATATATATATATAATATATATAATATATATATATATATATATATATCCCATCAACTGATTATATTACGATGATTTTTCGGTAGTAATATGAAAATTCGTTACTTATGATAAGCCACCTGGTTTTTATTTTTGAATCATAAAACCGGCATCAAAAGAACAAATGTTAATAGCTCGTCAATTGAATGCACGTACAGAATACGGAGAAATCAAAGATACATCGTTGTCAGGTGTCGACCAGTTTAATAAAGAACTATATTTCATGCTCACGAGTTTATGACAATTTTGTTTATGGAGATGGGAAGATCAGACCCTAGTAGTAATATAATTGAATAATGTATGAGTAAGGCGTGTGAGATGTTAGTCTTGTAATAAAATTTTTAAAATTATCAGGTCTCTTACTGGCAGCGGCTATCGAATTCCTCTCGTGGGTATTTTCACAAACACTATTATTCATCCTGATACTTCACAGTAACGTGGCTCTAGTTGTAATACAATGTCAATTGGCTTTTGAGAGGCTCAATCTCCTTGTGCCTACAGTTCGTTGGTCACTGTAGTTTTGATACGTTTATTTTGATTATTTATTATTTAATATATATACAGTTAGTTAACGTACTAATATCCTTCTGTGTGGTTTCGTTGGTTCGCGTGCTCGCTTGCCACGTGTGGCGCATCTCTGGGTTTCCTATTCTCAGCCCGGAGACCCAGTATCTATTTGCTTGTGGGACGAAGAGAAAGCTTCTTCTTATCTTCTATAAGTATAGAATGTATTCTAGTATAGGTGGAGGGATGTCTTATCGACTCCTGCAACTAGAACTTCCTTTACCCCATGGCGACGAGGCTGGGTCGCCTGCTTGGTCGCCAAGTCGTAGTGCCGCTGTCGATTCCAAAGGACAGGGTAAGTATATGAGTGCGTTAGTTCAGCGGCCGTGAGTCAGTAATTTAATTGCCTGTCCGGATGAAACGCCGCGTTCAATGTAAAGGGGCCCAACGTTTTCGGTCGCAACTCTGGCAACCTTCCTCACGGTCGTAATGCTCATTTTTCCGCCAGGGGCATTAGGCAGAGAAATTCGGAGAATTGGCGACCAACAAAGAAAAAAAAACGTCGGCACCTTTGCCATGGACGGGCGTCACCTTGGACGCCAATTAAATAATAGGGCAGTATACTATTTAAAAATTAAGAGCAACGTCATAATGCTTACAGATAGATAGTTATTTCAACAATTCTCGACTTCCCATTATGTCACTACAACGCGTAAAGAAACTTCCATTTAAAAGCCGATATACGTGTTTAAAATTGTTGTTATGGAGCAAAGTACATTCTTTCACAAAAGTAGGTCGCAGTGACATGGGTGTCCAATGTTTTGACTTTCAGCCTCACATTCACTTTTTTAACGAAAGTTCAACCCATTCTTTCTTTAATATGAGGTGATGTCTAAATAAATCAATCAACGATGAGATAAATCTTTGAATTTTGTTTCACTAATCTAAATGGCTTTTCTCAATTTGAGGAAATTACATTTACTTCTACAAATATTTTATTTCTGAAATCTTTTTCCTTTTGAATAATAATTTTTCAAAATAATTTTGGATACTACATGTGTTTTGTTGAATAACACATTATTTGTCGGTTGAACGGTAATCTTTCTTTCACATACTTGTAACTTGTCCCATGATGTTCAATGTAGTCCTCTGAGTGGGAGGTTCGCTGGGTTTCGAATCACGACGATAACAGAAATGTTTGAGTGTAGCTGTCACCTTAGTCCGAATTTCAGTCGCTGTCCTGCCAAGAGAATTCTAGCGCCGTGCTCAACGGTAAGTTTCCGTGGTTTTCTCCGATCACACGCAGACGAAGTCCGGGGCAATAGTTCTCTAATAAATGGGCCACGGGCTGTGCGCGCTCTTTCCTCGCCTTTTACTTGACTTTTACCTTTTACTTTTCCCACATGCATATGCACTACACTATCACCATGCCGGGAGAAAACAGTTCGGAGGCTTAGACGTTTGTCCCCGGCCTGCGTGGTGCCTACACTGGTGGCAGATACCTTGCTGAGGAACATCGCCGGCTAAACACCAATGTAGGTCACGTCGTCTCTCGCCATCCAGAGGGGGAAGATCGCCACTACATCCCGCGATAAAAATGCACTAACGCATACGGGAGCTAATTACCTAAGCAGTGGGATGCGTTCAGAAATATTATGTATTATATAATGAATTTGTACTCGTAGTTTGCGAGCTTAACATTTTTTTTCGCAGACATATCAAAATGTCCAATAATATTTTTCTTTCCAAATGTGATTATTTTCCCTTTGCAATTTTTTTACTTTATAAAGAAATAAAATAACAAACAGTTTAAAACTTACTTTCCAATCGTAAAACGTTTTTCAACTTCAACACCCATACCGTCATTGAGTCAATTTTTGCAATTCACATTTGTATTTTGTAACAAAATTAACTTGGAATTATAATGATATTGTTCTATTTTATAATGCAAAAAACGTTACCATATTTCTTTATTATTATTAAAAGAATTGGGGATTTGAAATAATATCTGAATTTCTCTGAACATCTAAAATGAATTCACTGACTGCTGTGCCTACTCTGTTTGTCACCTTCACTTGACGTCTGAGTGGTTCACAACAGTTGTCTTTCCCATTATTAATGAATTGCCCAATTTCTAAGTACAATTTTTTATGAGGTAATATACCATGTGTCAATTTATGGAATGAAGTAATCGCATTAGTAACCTTTAGATACGCTTTTGAGAGCATTCCTTTTCTACTATTGTATTCCCATACGAGTAAATGAAACAGGTTTGAAATTGGAAATAATATAGGGATTCCAACTTGAGATGACTGAAGAAATTCCGAGGAAATATGCTTTTGCGATAACCCTATTGAAATACATGGAATCCAATACATAGAGCCATGGACACTCTACGTGTCTATTGGAATATCCATGAGCAAATGCTGAGATTAACTCAGTCGTTTGTTTTTTATTGTCAATGTAGCTCACATCACACGCCTAAATGGTTTAATTTGACCTCTCCTTTTGTTTGCACGGTCAGGCTAGATGCCGGGACTTGTGTTGCTGCTCTTGGCAGCACATACTGGTAAATAAAATATCGTTAGAGATATCGTCAGCAACATATTTTTTTCGTTCTTCTAAAAACTATTTATCAACCGACTAAACACTGTTATTTCAAGTATACCGACGGTTATACATTTTGGTTTCATGTATGCTCAAGTTCAGTTCCTTTTCGTATTAAATAATCTTCTTCCCTTTATGACAGTCCTACCTCTACATTATCATGTTTCAAAATTTCACCCTTTCTCTCCTATTAACTGTCTACACTCCTCCAGACATCCCTTCACTTGAAGTCCGTACTCCACTTCACCTTAGCTCCAACTACAAGCTCAGAATTTTACTTCCTTCCTTCACCTGCCAAACTTTTTTTTCAGCCAGAAAGCGACCTCCCTGTTCTCGAAGTGTTATCCCTCTGACGTCAACCCAATTACTATCAATCATTGGGTAGACGATTTCATATTTCATCTGATTTGTCACCCTGCTCGTACATTCCACTACGTACAGCTGTCGAAATGTCATTAACGTTCATGAAAATTAATGTATTGTAACATGAAATGGCAATGCAACCTTGTACTTAAAATGAACTTATTTTTCATTAAACATTTCTTGAAAAACATAAATTTAAAGCATAAGTTAAATCAAGTGTAGATTAATGTAGAGGTTTCCGTTTTCCTCTGTTTCTCAACATTCATCTCATGTTTTCATCATTAGCAGTCCATCAAGATCATTCATTTAATTTCCTTCCAGATCGACCATAAAGCTTTGAACTCTTCATTCTATTGCCCATGTGTACATTAAATCTTAATGTGTTCATGATAATTACTTTTTAATGTACATTTCATTTAATGCTATGCCAAATTTCTGGGACACTGGTACCCTGACCACCTTACCATTCATCCCCACACCTAGCTTTTCTCTTTCTCTCTCTCTCTCACCTCCCAACCGCGGGTTTCGTCAGCCTCCGTCTCCGTCTTTCGCCCCTTTCTGCTATTCCCACCCAACTCGCGCCGCCGCCGCGCCGCGCCCAGGGTCCCGCAGTTTTGCCGTCGCCTCCGGGCAGCCGGGTTCCGCAGCGGCCGGCCCCTCCGCCTCCCGCCGCTCCACCCCGCCTCTCACGCCCGACCGCCCGGCCCCGCCCCAACGCCGCCCCGGCCCCGCGCCAAGGGCGCACCCTCGCCGAGTTCGCAAGCTTCCGCCGCGTCGATTAACCTGTATTTTTATTTTACGATCATATTTGATCTCGTTTCCGGGGAAGCCACCGCCGCCGCCTCCGCCGTCCGCCGACGGCAAAGCCGAGAGGCGTCGGGCAGCGGCGCTGGCGCGCGGCTGGCGGCGCGGGCGGCGGCGCCGCGAAGCACGGCCGCGCGGCTCGGTAAGCGGCGGCGCGGGCGCGGGGCGCAGTGTGCGGCAGGCAGCCGGACAGTCCGGTGCTCGCGCGGCGCCCCGCCCCCTCTCTCCGCCCTCTGTCTTGTCTCTGTCTCGTTCGATAGAAGTCGAGAACAGCTCCAGCAGTCGCGACCGCAGACTCCGGGCGCAACGGGCCTTCGCCGCGGCGCGGCTCCGCCAACGCCTGCCGCCGCAAGTCGTGCATCGCGCGGCCCTCCGCCCAGCCGCCGCTCCCACGCCCCGTCCCGCGACCACGGCCGCCCGCGGCCCGAGGGCTCGAAGTCGCGCCGCGCCGGTCGTCTCCGCGACGCAGTGCCCCGCGTGCGTGCATGTGTGGTGCCGCCCAGCAGCCTGCCGGCACTCGCAGTGAACGTGATCGTGACGAAGTGGTGGTGGTGTTTGGTGGTGAAGGTTGGGATTGGTGGCAGAAGTGGCTGAAGCCGTAGGAACCCGCAGGAGGAGCGGCGAGGCAGCGGCGGGCGACCCCAGCTCCGGAGACTGTCGTTTGCCCTTGGTGTGGCTGGAGGGGGCTGGAGACCCCGCGCGCGTGACAGCTTGAGGGCGGAGGCCGGAGATGGCAGCCGCCGCCGCAGCGCCGCGTCCCTGCGCCAAGCGGTTTCGCCAGGCCCAGCCTCTGCGCCCGGCTCGGTGATTGGCCGGAGGGCGGCCCGGCCGCTGCGGAACCCGCGCTGCCCGGAGCGACGCAAAACCGCGGACCCGGGCGCGGCGCCGGCGGCGGCCGCGAGTGGGTGGGAATAGGCAGAAAGCGGGCGGAAGACGGAGACGGAAAGGCTGACGAAAACCGCGGTTGGGAGGTGAAGAGAGAGAGAAAGGAGAAAGCTAGGTGTGGGGATGAATGGTAAGGTGTCAGGGTACAGTGTCAGAAATTTGCGCATAGCATTAATGAAATGTACATTAAAGTAATTATCATGAACACATTAAATTTAATGTACACATGGGCAATAGAATTGAAGAGTCAAAGCTTTATGGTCGTATCTGGAAGGAATAAATGAATGATCTTGATGGACTGCTAATGATGAAAACATGAGATGAATGTTGAGAAACAGAGGAAACAGGAGAACCTCTACATTAAATCTACACTGATTTAACTTATGCTTTAAATTTAATGTTCAAAGAAATGTTTAATGAAAAATAAGTTCATTTTAAAGTACAAGGTTGCATTGCATTTCATGTACAATACATTAATTTTCATGAACGTTAATGACATTTCCGACAGTGTAGTAGTGGAATGTACGAGAGGGTGACAAATAGATGAAATATGAAATCGTCTACCCAATGATTGATATAATTGGGTTGACGTCAGAGGATAACACTTCGAGAACAGGGAGTGTCGCTTTCTGGCTGAAAAAAAAAGTTGGCAGGTGAAGGAAGGAAGGTAAAATCTGGAGGCTGTAGTTGGAGGCTAATGAAGTGGAATTACGGACTTCAAGTGAAGGGAGTCTGGAGGAGTGTAGACAGTTAATAGGAGAGAAATGTGAATTTTTGAAACATGATAATGTAGAGTAGAGACTGTCAAAAGGGGAAGAAGATTATTTAATACGAAAGGAACTGGAACTTTGAGATACATGAACAAAAATGTATACCGTCGGTATTTGAATAACAGTGTTTAGTCGGTGAATAAATGTTTTTAGAAGAACGAAAAAAATATGTTGTGACGATATCTCTACATATTTTATTTACAGTATTGCTGCCAAAGCAGCAACACATAGTCCCGGCTCTACTCATACCTCAAACAAAAGGAGAGGTCAATAAACCATACGTTTAGTGAGCTACATTTACAATAAAAACAAACCGATGAGTTATCTCAGCATTTGCTCCATGTATTCCAATAGACACTTAGAATGTGTCCATGGCTCTATGTATTGGATCCATGTATTTCAATAGGGTTATCGCAAAAGCATATTTCCTCTGAATTTCTTTCAGTTCATCTCAAGTTGAAATCCCTATATTAATATTCCCAATTTCAACCTGTTTCATTTACTCGTATGTGGAATACAATAAGTAGAAAGGAATGCTCTCAAAAGCGTATCTAAAGGTTACTATGCGATTACTTCATTCCACTAAAATTGACACATCGTATATTACCTCATAAAAATTGTACTTAGAAATTGGCAATCATAATAATGGGAAAGACAACTTTGTGAACCACTCAGACGTCAATTGAAGGTGACAAACAGAGTAGGCACGGCCAGTCAGTGAATTCATTTTAGATGTTCCAAGAAATTCAGATATTATTTCAAATCCCCAATTCTTTTAATAATAATAAAGAAATATGTTAACGTTTTATTGCATATAAAATAGAACAATATCATTATATTCCAAGTTAATTTGTTACAAAATACAAATGTGAATTGCAAAATATTGATCTCAATGACGGTATGGGTGTTGAAGTTGAAAAACGTTTTACGATTGGAAGTAAAGTTTTAAACTGTTTTTATTTTATTTCTTTATAAAGTAAAAAAATTGCAAAGGAAAATAATCACATTTGGAAAGAAAATATTATTGGACATTTGATATGTCTGGAAAAAAATGTTAAAGCTCGACAAATACGAGTACAATTCATTATATAATCACATAATATTTCTGAACGCATCCACTGCTTAGGTAATTAGTCCCGTATGCGTAGTGCATGTTTTATCGCGGGATGTAGTGGCGATCTTCCCCCTCTGGATGGCGAGAGACGACGTGGACCTACATGGGTTTGCCGGGATGTTCCTCAGCAAGGTATCTCCCACCAGTGTAGCACCACCGCAGCCGGGACAACGTCTAAGCTCCTAACTGGTCTCCCGGCATGGTGATAGTGTAGTGCATATGCATGTGGGAAAGTAAAAGGTAAAAGGTCAAGTAAAAGGGAAGGAAAGATCGCGCACAGCCCGTGGCCCATTTATTAGAGAACTATTGCCCCGGACTTCGTCTGGTGTTGATCGGAGAAACCACGGAAAACTACCGTTCAGAGCAGCCGGCCGCTAGAATTCTCTTGCAGACAGCGACTGAAATCGGACTAGGTGACAAGCTACACTCAAACATTCTGTTATCGTCGTGATTCGAACCCCAGGACCTCCCACTCAGAGGCACTACATTGACATCATGGACAAGTACAAGTATGTGAAAGAAAGATACGTCAACCGACAAATAATTGTTATTCAACAACACATGTAGTCATCCAAAATTATTTTGAAAATTATTATCCAAAAGGAAAAGATTTCAGAAATAAAAATATTTGTAGAGTAAATGTATTTCCTTCAAATACTGAGAAAAGCCATTTAGATGTGAAACAAAATGAAAGATTTATCTCATCGTTGATTGATTTATTTAGACATCACCTCATATTAAAGAAAGAATGTTTGACTTTCGTAAAAAGTGAATGTGAGTGAAAAAGTCAAAACATTTGACACCATTCACTGCGACCTACTTTTGTGAAAGAATGTACTTGACTATAACAACAATTTAAACATATATCGGCTTTAAATGGAAGTTTCTTTACGCGTTGTAGTGACATAATTGGAGTCGAGAATTTGTGAAATAACTATCTTCTGTAGCATCATACGTTGCTCTAATTTTTAATATATACTGCCCTATTATTTAATTGGCTGTCCAGGTGACGCCACGTCCATGGCAAAGGTGCCGACGTTTTGGTCGCCATTCTCCGAATTTCCTCATGCCCTAATGCCCTGCGAAATGAGCATTACGCCGTGAGGAAGGTTGCAGAGTTGCGACCGAAACGTTGGCCCCTTTACCATGAACGCGGCGTCATCCGGACAGCCAATTAAATACTGACTCCGGCCGCTGAAGCCTACGCACTCATATACTACCCTGTCCTTTGGATCGACAGCGCACTACGGACCTTGGCCGACCAGCAGCGACCCAGCCTCTCGGCCATGGGGTAAGGGGTTCGTGTGCAGGAGTTCGTAAGACATCCCTCCACCGAATATACTAGTCTTCTTTACTTTAGAGTGGGCTTTCTCTTCGTCCCACAGCAATAGATACTGGGTCTCGGCTGAGAATGGAACCCAGAGATGCGCCGTTGCAAGCGAGCACGCGAACCAACGAACCACCAGAACGGATTTTAGTACGTACTACTGTTATATATTAAATAATAAATAATCAAATAAACGTAATCAAAACTATCAGTGACGCAACGAACTGTAGGCACAAGGAGATTGAGCCTCCTCAAAAGCCAATGACATGTATTACAAACTAGAGCCCGTACTGTGAAGTATCAGGATATAATGCTGTTTGTGAAATACCCACGAGAGAATTCGATGGCCGCTGGCGTAAAGAGACTGAATATTAAAAATTTATTACAAGACTACATCTCACACCGCCTTCTCCATACATTATTCATTATATACTACTAGGGTCTGTGCTTCCCTCTCCATAACAAAATTGTCATACTCGTGAGCATGAAATATAGTTCTTTATTAACTGGTCGCCCTGACAACGTGTATTCTTTGATTTCTCCGTATTCTGTATGCATTCATTGACGAGCTATTTACATTGTCTTGATGCCGTTTATGTTCAAATAAAACCAGTGGCTTATCATAGTACTAATTTTCTATACTACCGAAAATCATCCGTTATATCAGTTGATGGGGATATATATATATATATATATATATATTATATATATATATATATATTAACTAAACATCAACAATTAAAATTGGTTTTTATATTTATCATCAATGAAAAATTCTTTATAAAAATATCAAATCGGCTGAATATTATACCTGTAGCCCCCCCACACACACGGATCAACTGCTAGTGTAAATTTTATCAGAAAGTTAGAAAGAGCATTTAAATGGCGTAAATTTACTTGTCAATGTAGCCCGAGATCATGGAACATATACAATTATTTTTCTTTTCTTTCTCACCTCTTATCTGGCCTGGAAACTCAGGTCTCGTCATTTTTTCTACTCCATATTCTTTCTTGTCTTGTTCATTCCATATGTTTTTCCATCCTTTACTTTCCCGTATATAAGTAGTATAGGGAAAGTAATATAATGCTGCTGAAAATCGATTTGAGATTCAATCGGAAATACACGTTTTGAGATATCCTGATACCGAAAAAGTGATGTGCTTTTTTCAAAACGTCCGTCCGTCCGCATGTGAAAACCACTATTGCCTAACCCATAGGATTTTTTCAAAATGAAAAAACATCTATCGACCCGAAGCTTTGAGATTTGTAAACACGTACTTTATAATTTGGGAGTACTTTACATAAAGACCCTGGGACATTTTCAAAATTTTCTCAAAAACAGCTAAAATATTTTTAAATTTCTTCTAAAAATAGAGTAAAGCGCACTTATAAAAGTGGCATATATCTGATTTTCAAAGCCATTTCTGAACTTTCGAAAATTTCAAAAATTGGAATGATTTCCGGGGTATTCCTGTAACAAAAAAAAGGTAAGAGATTAGAGATTTGTCCTTCAAATGAAATTTGTCGCTGATAATCAGTTATTCCAATAAGGACATATACATTTTAAGTAGTACATTTTATATATAATTCGGATTAAGTTTCTCGTCAACACATCAGTTTTCTGTAAAAATGAACTCAATATTACGCATTTTCAGATATGCTCAAACGCCATTTTCAGTAGTTTTCAAACACTATTAAATTTGTGACTGAAAGTGCTTAAAATTACTTCATACGACGTTTTTCAAAAACTCAATAGTTTTCTGTGAAAAGTGCTTCAAATTTCGCATTTACAGTAAGGCTTAAACACTAATTTCTTAATAACGGCTGTAAATTGTGTAATGATATGTTCCATATAGAATGAGGATTTATTCTTCTTTAATATTATTTAATTTAATAATTCTATCTTACTATTAGAAAACCGAAACAAAACTGAGAAAATTAAAAAAAAACACGTGACAGCTGGCGGCAGTAAATGGCACCCGGCAAGAGAATATGATAAGTCTGAATAGCTAGCAGAGACCAAAGGAAATAGAAGACTAATACGGGAAAGTCTGTGCCATTCTGTAGCACCATTCGTTTTTCATTGTAACAATCTACTCCTCCCCTCCGAGGAAATGTCACTTCGTCTTACTCTTATCAAAATGGTGTTTAAGTCTTACTGTCAATACGAAATTTGAAGCTCTTTTCACAAGAAACTACTGAGTTTTTGAAAACCTTCTGAAGTAATTTCAAGCAAATTCAGTCACAAATTCAATATTGTTTACAAATTGCTGAAAATGTGCATACTGAAAATATGCATACTAAAAATAGATATTTAAAAAAATACATTTGTGTGATTTTTGAAAAAGCTTTTCACTCTCAACGTATGCCATAAGTGCAATCGTAGGTGAAGACCGTAGGTCAGGCATTGGAGAATTCGTCGATGAAAGATAACCTGCACATGGGCCATGTGGCTGAAGAACGTCGCTCGCAATGGGCACTGAGGCGACCCTGGGCCAGGGCGTTGGGCATTGGGCGTTGGGCGGAGGTCAAGGAAGTGTTGGCGAAGCGCATAAGGTTTGATTACTCAGGTGACGTGTGGCCGTCGGGTCATGAAGGATGCCTTTGGCGCCGTGGATAACGACGGCATGTGAAGGATGGCGCCGGACAATGGAACGCAGTAGTGGGCTATGCACTATAATGACCGGCCATGGAGGGTGACGATGGACAATGGGCCAAGCCGACGGGTAATGAAGCTGGGTCACTGGCCGTGAGGAATGACGAACCAGACCGAATAGCGGACGGCGAAGAGTCATGAATGCCCAAGCAGAATAGGTAATGATGGAACGCCTCAAGAGTTTCCCGTTAATTTTACGTTATTTATGTAGTGAATGTATTGAAAGATAGCAAAATTATTGTTCAAATAACATTGTTTTAATATTTATTTATTAATGGACGAATGTACATAGTTCAGTATTATTTATACTACATCATATGTATTTTCTGACTTATATTTAAATTCAAAGCTAATCTTACAATTAAATCTAACTTCACACGAATAGGAAATGCAAAAAACAACCAAGGCATTAATTCAGTTCTGAAAATATGCTGAGGAATGATTCTAATGTGTATCTATTTTTAATTCTAGTTAGGAGCTGGTAGGTAGTGGCTAGGTCGTAATGGGTGGATTGGGTTATTGTGTTTATTTTGGAGAAGAAATTGTTAGATGGGAGCGCAATATTGTAAACTATAGGAGGTAAATTCAATTATTTGTGCAGTTGAATGTTTGAGATGAACCAGAGTGTTTGAGTGGAGAGTATGAGGAAATGATTTTGATTATCTGTTATTTATTGATTTTAGTTTTAGAGATGTTGATCCAGATAGGGCATGCATAAAATATTAGGGGTCTAATTATTGATTTATAGACGATGATGGCATTGTTTAATGAGAGCCTATTATTGCAATTTAAGAGTGGCTTTAGTTGAATTAGTTTTATTTTGACTTGCTATGCTTTTACTGTTATGTGATTTTACCAATTTAGTCTGGTATCAAGATTCAAAATAACATCGTATGCTGAAAGATTCCCTTCAAAGATTGCAGAACATTAAAGTTTGTTGACAAATGCAATGTTGGGGAAATAGCATATACCAATTTTTACAAACTATTAGTATGAGCCCTAAATACCGAAGAGTATGTATCAACTATTATTGCGTGTTCTACATAAATAGTTTAGACCATAATAAATAAAGACCATATTTTACTAGTCTTATTTAGCTATGGCTCTGTTAAATATCTTTCAGGCCCCTCTTAAAAGCCAATATACAGACAATAAAAATCAATTTACAAATAATGTACTAATGTATTAATAAAACAAATTAAAAATAAAATTAACTTTAAAATTATCAAAGAAATTATGTACTAAATATTCAGAATATTAAAAAACAAACTAAAATAAACAAAAGTAGTTAGAATATGAATTAGAAGAAACTATCCCGTGTGCTTTCGTGGGTAAAGAACGATTTAGAAAAATGTTCAGGACACAGGTTCGGCCTTTGTTTTTGTGAGCCCCTTCGATGCTGTACGAACAGTTCACCAGTTTTTTAAAAATTATTTTAGATTATTGATTTATGCATTCTTCCATTAGTGGAAAGAATAAATACCATGATAATTAGAGTTAGAGTTTCTTTTATGCATATTTACATCTCTCAATTTTCAGTATATCCGTTTAAATACCTAAACCGTCTCAAAGCCTGTTCACAAGTATTCTAGGCCATGGCGACGTTGGGGCGTACTAGTGATAATTAGATGTTTGCAGGATATGTTATTTCAAATATGAAGAAGCAAGGAGAGCGATAATATTCGTTCACTTCTGCCAGTTTAAGATTCAGTGTCTAGAGAATTCCGAATGAGATCATGGCGCCTCTTCCTGGTGCTTGTCGTAAGACGCAAAACTCTGTGGAAATCCCGTGAAGAACGACTGCTTAATGTCTCGGATTATCTCGGGAGCCATGTCCCCAGGAGGAACGGCGGAACGTGCCACGAGTAACTTTGGGCCATTTCCACGAACAAAGGAGCTCCGAGCGGCGCCCTCCGTGTCGAGAGCGGTCCTACATAATTCCCGGACTATCACACGCGCCGCGCCACTCACCGGCGAACATGCCAAGGCCCGGGCATGTCCTGGGACAGAGCGGGGGATTGATTGATTGATTGATTTTTTTGGGCGCGTCAAATAATAAGGCCATTAGTACCGCAAATGTAGTGCATGTTTTTATTCCGGTACGTGGCAATGATTTTCTCCAGACTGGCAAGATCTGGCGCAAACCTACCCGTCGGCTTGGATATGTTCCTAACCAGGTATCTCCCACGAGTGAGGTACTACCCTAGTCAGGACAAGCTCAAACTCCCGACTGGTGTCCTGACAAGTGCGTGTAAGTGTAAGTGTAAGTGTAAGTGTGCGTAAGGTGTGAGGGTAGGTGAACGAGGGAAGGAAAGATCCAACACAGACTATGGTCCGTTGGTTAGGGTGCTGCTCCGGCATTCGCCTGGTGTTGATCGGTGAAACCACGGAAAACTACCGATCAGGGCAGCCGGCCGCTAGGGTACTACCCCACTTAGCGACTGAATTGGGCCTCGCTGTCTAGCTTGTGTCAAGAACCCTGCCACCGTCGAGAGTCAAGCCTCATGGTCAGAGGCAAAGACATCAATTGATGCCCTGAGTCAGCTAAGCTAGTCACAGTGGTGGAGGATAAATTATATCTATGCAACAGCATCATAGATGATTATTGAATTTTTTTAAATTTCGATGATTTTGTGTGCTCATTTTGCTTGTCCAGAATTCCTAGTCATGTCGAAAATATGTCCAAAAGTCTAAAACTTGAATTTCAGCATATATACTTCTATTACGTACCACTTAAAATAGGACAAAATTTTGCATTGAATGCCATACATTTTGAAAACTTGCATTTACCGGCTGCGTTTTGCGATCGATTCTAATTTGCCTACAATTCATGTCTCACGGCTGAGATATTGAAGCCTGTATGCAAACGCACACTCTATTGCGCATAACTTCTTTCAAACATATAATTCTATTTGTAAAAGTGCATATTAATTTTGACGGAGAGATATATCTTTCTAATAATTACCACTATTTTGTGAAATTTTTGTTATCATTTTCTTTTTCACAGAGTAAATGGTAGAACTTCTTCGTACAACCGTAGTAGTGCAAAGCTTTAGGTACAGCGTTGGAACGATTTAAAAGCATATATAACTTCGTGGCAAGAGGAATATGACTCGAGAAAATATGTAATAATATTTGATAATTTCTTAGTCGAAGAGCATACCCATTATTAATACAATGATTTAGCTTAGTAAGATTGCAAGGTTTAACGAACCGGTATGGAATAATAAGTGACAGTGGTAGACCAAGAGACAAATGTAAGAGGTTCACTTATTTCTAGAATGTAAAAAGTAGACAAATACCTAAAATTTCATTTGCAATACAATCAAGTTTCGTTAATATTTTCGAAAAATTATTTGAGTAATCACGTAATAACAAGCTATTACATGAGAGGAGCATATTAACTGAAATACATTCTTATTCAAGGAAATTATGCGACTGTTCCATCCATGGAACTTGCAAATGTAACTTGTTCCCATTCATAGTAAACCTAGAAATGTCTTATTATGTTCATATGGATTATTTATTGCAATTTACAGTATCAATAAAAAGAAAGATTTTTGCTGCTGTGATGGGTTCCTGACTCTAAAAACTAATATGTGGTACAGTAAATTACCATTATGAATTTGATTACAGTGCAAATCGAATATATTTTTTAAAATATTTAATTAAAAACTCACAACAAATAACTACACCTTTTAATATAGTCTTATCTTTAATTTAAAAAACAATATTTAACACACATTAATATTCAAAACACAGGTCATCATTTTTTTTAAATCGTAAACCCTGTGACCCCCATTCGCTTCTCCCTCATTTTGTTTCCACATGGATGGCCGACGGCACAATAACGATACACAGATTTATGAAAATGATGTAGGAAATCAGTATCGTGTTAGGATAATAAGCGTAATTGAAATATTCCAAGTACCGAAGGCATTGTATGTGTGTTTATTAGCGGATGGAGTTATATTTTCGAATCGAGTGACCGAAAATAAAGTACTGACACTGCAGTTGAGCGGAATGTTTTCGGACCGAAGAGGGAGAAAAAAGGGGGAGGGACAGAGAGGACATGTGTGTGTGGGAAAGGGAAAGTGAGTGTGAGGTGAGTGATTGTGTGTTTGTTTGTGTGAGAGAGAGATGTGGGTGAATGTGTCTGTGTATGTGAGAAAGAGAGAGCACGAAAGAAAGAGAGAGAGAGAGAGAGAGAGAGAGAGAGAGAGAGAGAGAGAGAGAGAGAAAAGGGAAGCGGAAACGAGAGGATCTGGCCTCAGGCACTCCTCTTAACGATTCGCGCATTTTACATTGTAAATGGACGGAATTTTGTTTAAAAATGCAAACTTGCATGCAACATTTATTAATTTAATTTTGCAGCGTTTCGATTTCATCCGCGCAAATTGTTTAAAATAAACAGCAGCGACCCTTATTCCCAAGCGCTTGCGTTTGAAGGGCCGATGAGAGCAATTGCGCCCGGAATAAGAGAGGTGCGCTAAATCACCCTTGTGCTCTTTCACTCATAACAGTTATGAAATGGGGAATGTGATAGAAAAGTTCGTTGCACAAATAAATTATAAGTAAATTCTATGTAGCTTAATGCTTTGTTTGTTTGTTTTTTGAAAGAATATGTGACAAACTAATCATTTAGTAAATTAATGTAAGAAAAATAGTTCAATTATTAAGAGAAAATAATCAGAAATCACTGTTTTGAAATCTTACTGGCTGAATTGGAGCGATTACGTTGCTCAAAAAGAATACCTGTAGAAAAAATTACAACAGAAAAGTACAAAACTCGATGCACGGAAAGTCCAAAATCTCAAAAATGTTTCATATAGCACAGTATTTATTCTTCACTCTTCACGTCTAATGAAAGGTGTTTACGAATTCTCGAACGATATATACATATATATATATATATATATATATATATATATATATA
>BOPP01000012.1:15881079-15909671 GCA_017312745.1 Gryllus bimaculatus
AAGGAGAATCATGGAGGCTGTGACAGGATGGAGGCGGACGTAGAGTTGAAGGCGATGGCGGATGGAGGTGGAGGCGGAGATGAAGATGGAAGCGGAGATGGAGGCAGAGGCGGAGGCGTTGGCGGAGGCGGGGGTGGAGGCGGAGGCAGAGGCGGAGGTGGATGGAGGTTGAGGAGGAGACGGAGGCGGAGATGGACACAGAGGCAGAAATGGAGACAGCAGCGGTGATGCAGGCAGAGGTGGAGGTGAAGAAGGTGATGGAGATGCTGGAGGTGGTGAAAGCGGAAGAGAAGATGAAGGCGGCGACCTCATCCGTGCCGAAGCTCGCCCTGAAATCAATGACAGCTGGGCGCGCATCGCCATCCCACGCCACGCCACGCCACACCGCGCCGCGCGCCTCCGCGCCACGCCTCGCAGCGTCGCGCTGCCGAGCGGGCGGCGCGCTATCTACCGCTATTAATCTCGCTTAGCGTAACGAAAACTGTTCATAAGGGCCGCGCCTGTTTGCGTGTGTATAAAGTTGGAGTGGATTTTGTGTACCCCGTAGCGGGCAGTAATGAGATGCAAACATTCGCTCGGGACGTCCTTCTGCTCCCGGAACGCCCGCGCGCCCGCGCCCGCGCTCCCTCCCCCTCACCCTCGCCCGCCTTGCTCTTGCGCGCCGCCTGAGACGGCTCAGTGACAACAGCCGTTGCAAGCTGCCCCGAGATGTAGGGTTCAAGTCCCGACGGTGGTGGTGAGTTTTCGACACTAGCTTCATAGCTAGATCGAATTTAGCCGCTTTCTGCAGAACAATTCTAGAGGCAGGCTTTTCTGATCGGTAGTTTTTCGGGGTTTCTCCGACCAACACCAGGCAAATGCTGAGCGGTATCCTAACCTACGGTCTACGGACCGGGCGCGATCATTCCTTCCTCGTCCCTGATCCCACCTCTCCCTTTACACACAGTTGAATGCATTACACTACCTCACATATACTGGGAGTCCAGGCGCGCTCTTAGAGCTCGTTTCGCGAGGATCGGTGGAGATGCCTGGAGGCGGGAAACAACATCGCCTCTCGAAATATTAACATGCATTTCACTTACATGACTAATTATCATAGAAGTTGTCGAGTTCAGAAACGAAATAATCAATCAATTGAACGCGCGACGTCGGTGTTTGGAATCAAGAAGTCCTCTGACTTCTGAGGACAGCCGATAAGCAATGGTAACCATGTCTTAAGTCAAAGTTTTGCTCATTGATGCAAACTGAACAGTCCAAAGTGTTACGTAATGTTTTAGGTTTCCGTAAGTAACTTTCATCGATGATGATGTAAATGAAATGGAATAGGACTCAAGAAAACTAAGAGCACATTGTATTTAAAAGGTTTTTGTCATTTTAAACTTTATCTCTGCACCAATTCTCTACATCTGAAATCTCCATTGTTTGGCATTACACATTTAAAAAAATTGATGATATGAAATAAAAATCATCACAGCCGGCCCGAAAAGCCGAGGTTGCGAAGGCTGAAGAGCCAAACAATTTGACTGAATAAATTTCCAAACGATTTAAAGCATGTGTACCAGGAAACTTTGAGCAAAATCGATGTTTTACGTAAAACTAATTGATGATGGTTAAATTAGTTATTTGTTACTAAATGAAATTTAATAGCCTGAACATTTTTTTCATGTTAAATGAAGTTTGCAATACAAGGATTTGGTCTATTACTCAGAGATTGTTGAGTGGGGAAACAATTCGAAATATACGTTGAACGTGTGAAAAAAATTCAGTACAAGAGAGGGGTGACCGTCCATATGAACGTATAATCTTACTTGAGACACTCGTATTCTTATTACGGCATTTTCATGAGGATATCGATTTTGATCAAAAGCTTTTTTACCAGATTTTTATTAGGTAGTCCATTGTCACTCCTAACTCTTACTACGCCATCTTCCGCAAATTTTCTATCATCTCTCTTCGAATATGCTATATTATTTCCTACATGCCTGCCAGAAAGTTACATTTATATAAAAATATGTCAAGACCAGTGCCTAAGCAGCTATTAACATAAAACGAATGTATATTCAAAAATTTACTCTTCAAACTTTCCATAGATTCGTTGGTTAGTTCAACCCATGTGTTGCTGTTTTAGATTGATTAAATAGAAAAAGTGATTAAATCACCTTTTTACTCAAGGATTTCTTTCCCGAAGGGTTATCGGCTGCACAGCACATTTAGATCTGCCTGGACTTCCAGGTAGAAGTAAACATCTTATGGAATAAAAAGGAAATATGAACAAAACTGAAACATATAAATAAGGAAGTTCAGATAAAAAATAAAATAAAATGTATGACTCTTTACCCTCTCGAAGCTAATAGTGTAAGAGGCCAAAAAAACAATAATCAAGAGAAACACAAAAAGAGAAAGGGTTATAGAGAAAAGAAAATGATTTGTCGAAATGCAATGCAAAGAAAACGGACAAACCATCTTTCATAAGAGGCCAGACCTACTTTTTGCGAAAATTAGAAAGCCATTAAGTCTCAATTCCATGTCGGCTGGTGTCGTTCCTTCCCTACACCAATAGTATCTTTAAGACATAGTGGGTAAAGACTTGAGCAAGAATGAAGAAAGTTATGCTTTTGTAGCTTTTGTGTGTGATTTTTCAAGTTGCACAAGTGGATCCCTAACATTTGCAGCTCCTGCGCCGCTAGATGTTCGTTCCAACGCAATCGTTGCTGTCCCAGCACCATCGCCTGTGGTAGTTGTGTTCGCCATTCCTCATTCTGCACATTTGACGATTCAACAGAGCACATGCGATTCATTCAAACCATTCAAGTCAGTCGAGTCAAACACGACCATTATGTGACTGTTTTCCAAATTGATTCTTGTCCTCATCCCGATTTATCAATTACAGCGTTGATTCATTCATTGTTCTCAAATCATCAAGTTTTATTCATTAACATTCATCAACATTCATTATCTCACCTTGTCGGTGTCAAACTATGTTTTATGCTTTTTTGAGATCATGTAGAAACATCTAGGTCTGGAAGAACACATTTATAGCGCACAGCAGGGTGACACACCTTCATAACCCGGCAAATAGGAGATAGAATCTCACGTTTCCCCCTTAAAGGAGCCCACTAATACGTCTTTACTATATAGTGAATGCAGATAGTACAAAAAGAAAGAGGGAAATGGTAAATTGAATTAAGAATGTGATGGGGACAGTACACACACAGACAAATTATCAATCCAGATGACGACAGTACTGTCAGTGAAATCCACCGTTAGTTCATCTCATTAACTATTAACCACTTTTACAAGTAGAATATATGACTGTAGGTCTTGAATATTTATCCAAATTTTGTTCCTATCTTGTGGTCGACAGTATTCAAAGTTTCCAATATTCCAAAAAAATATGGGTTCTTTTTTAAAATTTATTTAATAAAAATAAATATAACACACAAAATGACACCTCCCATTTGTTATTTCTCATATGAATTTTTCAGTTGAAATCTCAGAAAAGATGGAGACAGTCAAACCTTCGGATTTCTCGGTCATGCGCATTTCGATCGTGACATGTCATATTGGACTGTCATCTAGCGGGTATTTCACTATCGTGGCGCTCGAGCAAAATTCCTCTTGCAGGACTATGGGTCCTGTAAAAATTGTTTCTTTATGTACAAAATTAGAAATGTTTCATGCCTCAGCCATAGGTCAACAAAATAGACAAATTTTGAATATTACTCTGAAAAACGTATTTTTCAGGGAGTAATAAATCATAAATTATTACATTTTCTAAAAAAAATATTATCAATAATTCCTATTGCAAATTTTACTTAACACACACTTAAACATTTATAAATTAAAATTATGGAAAATCTGCAAGTATATTTGTACGTGCATTAAAAAATACCATTTATTTGCCATTTGATGTTCAACCGCCTGCCGAACAAAGTTGTTATTTTTCAAATATATTTCTCTCTTAGCTTGGTTTTGCGGTAATTTAATTAATATTTTTGAATAAGTACAAAATATTAATATTGTTAAAATATCGTCCACTCTAATGGTCACCTACGAGTCTAACGTTTCTTACGCCAGTGACGATTCGATGCATGATTGTGCAATATATTCATTTCACCACGGATTGATTTTCTAGAAAGTGAAATTAGTATTTTCAGTATCCCTTCAGACTTTAGCACTTTAGGAATCATACACTTGTGAATTACAAAACTCTTGTGAGTTAAAAACTCAAAAATATTACATTGAGGTAAAAGTTTTGGTTTGATGGCCGTTCTGTAAAGTCTAACTTTCACAAACCTCTCTTTCCTACATAGTTCAAGCTGTTCATTTTGTAACGGTTGCAGGCGGGTCATCTGCTAAACAAACAGCACGATAATGATAATTAAATATGGATTATGACCATGAACTGTGTCTCGCTCCCATTGCTCAGTCATGTTAATGCAATAATCTCTTATTAATACTGACAAATGTATTTGCAAAATATGGGTAATTACAGACTACTCTAGTGATATGTTGCAGCTGATGAAAATATCATATTATTTTCTTTACCCACTCGCTCTCATAACACGTATTTGGAAACCCGAGCAATTATAATTTAATAGCTTGCACTTGAAAAGTATACAATAATAGCTTTCATACTGTAAAGTAATATTTTCATGTAATTGTGGAGCGTGTTTCACAACATCCTAATAATTTTGAATGTCCACAACGCTGTGCCGAAACTGACTGTTTAAGTTGTTACTTCGGGGAATTTGAAGTGTTTAAATGAAAAGAAAATTAGTGCACCATGATGATACAATAAAACATTCTATCTCGCATTACTTTCAACTGCGCCGCAATATTATACTTCTAAATGAACACATCAAAGTGCTTCCAACCAGCAAATATATTTTCTCCACGTCGAGACTCGAACTCACGTCCAAAGAGTTAATTCGCCATTAGATTTACTGCTACTCCATGCATTCACTTGGCCATACCCACTGTTCACGACAAAATTTCTTGTCAGATGGCATACATCCGATTTTTACTGTTAACTCAGACATTTAGATAATTATAAAAGTTTGAATATTTTTCGACAACTTCCAACCACCCCAAAATTGAGGATAGAGATTTTTCCTTCAAATAAACATTGCCAACCATAGTTAGTTCTTTCATTTAGGGCAGGTACATTTTTTTAAATTTTTTAGTGGTTCTCGCGCAATATGTCGCGCAGTATGTGAAATTTTTAAAAATAAGAAAAACAAAAATATTTAAAAAACATGCAAATTTTTTTAAACTTTTGGTTGGAATAGTACTAAATTTACTCCATGAGATGACAAACACGCCTTATTGCTCTATTCATAATTTTATAAAAATTATAAAACTTTAATTATTTGACTTGTCTCTCACGTTGTCAATATTTACCTTAGCATCGATTTGTTCATATTATTACATTTATAAGTACGTATGCTTTAAACAATGTTATATAAAATTTCTTGAAACCTCAAAAGTTTTCTGTGAAAACGAACTCAAAATTCCGTGCTTTTAGAAACGCTCAATGGCCATTTTCTCAAAAATGGCTCCAAATGTTTTCTGCAATATTTTGGTGTAATTAGTGTTAATTGTACTCTTTGAGGTGACAGAATATTCATTTCGCTGTTTAATTTTGTTAGTTTTTCAAAAAGTATGAAAATGTAATTTATTTCAATGTTTTACGCCGTTCATATTCATATTTCCAGCGATTTTTAAACAGTTTTGCATTTGTATGTAGATGTGTTTCAAATGACTTCAAATGATTTTCGAAAACTAAAAAGTTTTGTGAAAAAGAGGTTTAAACGTCATTTTCTTAAAAACGACTCCAAATTTTTCACCGGCAATTGTCACGGACAAGGTTTCATTCTTCTGTAATATTAATTAATATACCGGTTCAACCATTGTGAAACTAAAAAAGTCAATTGTTTTTAAATAAATACTTTAGGTCGCAATAGATGGTAGTTGGGAAGAGCATGTTGCAAGTAGCTAGCGAATAGATAGCACAGAACAACGAAAATAGAAGCTAATACGAGAAAATCTGTGTCATTCTGTAAGACTAGTAGTTTAATATTTCAAATATTGCATGCAATATTGCTCGATAACGACTAAAATTTTCAAATAAATGTACATTGCCATTGGCGGAGGCGAATGCGTGATGGCCTCTAAATTAACAGATGGAATCTAGTGCACATCATACCGCGTCATCCTTTTCCATAATACTAAATTCATACCTTGGAACCACAGGTATGTGCAGGCAAGAGTATGTGGCATGTTCGAATAGGTAGCCGAGACCAAAGGAAATAGAAAACTGATATGGAAAAGTCTGTATCATTTTGTAGCACCACTGGTTATGTGTGTCAGTATTTCTATACTAGTACATCTTTTTAGACATCCCTTGACTAGACTAGACATCCCTAGACTGCAGGCATAAATATTTTGTACAGGTAATAAATTCGTTCTTCAGTCAGATTTTTTCATAGTGCATACAGAGAATAGAAAAAGTATTGCAATGCTGCGAAAAATAAGGGAATTTTTTGATTGAAAAACTTTTTCGCCAAAACCTGGTAACAAAAACCTACTTCCTTGGACACCTTATGTAATCATAGTCCATCAATAGAACCTTTGATATCGAATAATCGACTGAGGGCAAAACGTTTGTCTGTGTATGCGCCTGTGTATCCTGTGAACAATAGTAGCTCCCCCATCAAGATGGTCTCCAAAACTGATATTCCCTGATAAGTTCTATTTCAAATATTTTGAAATATGGTCACGTATTTTCAAAAATGGGAGTAGTTTTTGCGTAAATTTGCGAGAAATAGGGGAAATTTTTATATAATTATTTTATCAAAAACTGCTTCAATTTTTTCTTTAAATTTGCTCTTTGAATATATTAAGGACATTAAGAAAATGGTCCTGATCCTATTTCCAGTATTTTCCCTGTATGTTTGAAAATGAAAAAGGGTTAACTTTGCAAAAGTACAATATTAAGGACAGAAATGATTGTCTTTAATAAAATGTATTCCAAAAAGCAGATCTTAAATTACCAAGTACATTTTTTGAGAAAACCAGAAATTTTAACGTAATTTCTGCTAGAAATAATTGTAAATTATAAAAAAAACATTTTCTGCAATATGGCTCTAATTTTGTAGTTTGTTTTACAAATCGAACAAGGGACACACGAAAAAATGGTGCAGGTGTGACATGTGGTGATTGCTCTGAATATTTAAAAAAAATTGCAAACGTTAGAAATAATGCGAAAAAGTATGTGATGTTGTAGTACCCCTAGTTTCATTTACGGTACGCTACAAGAAACCTATGTAATACTGCTTGGCGAGGAAAATTGATAACATTTTTAATAATGAGTTTTCTTGTGCAGGCGTATTTCAAATCCATTGCATTAATTGCGTTCATTGCAGAAAAATAAGTGGAGCTGAAATATTAGATGTTGATATATACAAACTTCAGTTCCTTTCTTTCTCATATAAATAGTTTCCGCATCACGCTAATATTGATTTGGTATACTCTGATTTCTAATCTCTGTCACATTCATTCATCTCATATGTGTTTTTGTTATCTCCAGGTCATGTAATAAAAATCAAATGTTGTAAAGTTCAACGAATTGAACTCAAGTGACAAAAATAATTGTCATTTCGTGACAATTGAACATTATCGCTTCACAATGGCAAGCAATAAAAAAAGCACCCGACCGAAAAGAATGACACGTGAAAGCACCTAGAAATAAACGACGGCCCACGTCAACATTGTAAAATTAATTGCTCGCCGTAGTACCGGAATGACGTCACTCGACACATGCCGCCGGCGAGCGCACGCTCCTGACGCCACTTCCGGTCGCGGGTCAGGTGCAGTAAACACGGGGGGCCACAATCCCTTCGCCCTTCCCTCGCGACCGCCATTCCCTCCGCCTCTACGCAGCAGACGAATCCGCACACAAGTCAAACACGCGAGCGGTTTAACGTAACATGTAGACACACCGGATGAGGTACAAACGCTCGCGCAAACAGTCGTCGCAACGCAGCCACGCGCGACGGAGCCCGCGCCAACGCGGGGGCGGGGGTGGCGGGAGCGGAGCTGGGGGTGGGGACGGAGTTGGGCGGGGTTGGGGGCGTGGCGGGGGCGGCACACTGTGGCAGCGAGGTCGCTGGGGGGACAGAATGCGTAACGGTACGAGAGAAGGCCCGGGCGAGGGGCAGAGGGATGCGGAGCGACGGCGAGAGTGGGTGGTGATGACGGGGTTGGTTGGGGAAGGCAAGTACAGAATTGATTGTTTGATTGACTGTTCATTTACTGATTGATGTTTCGTTTAACAGTTCGGTCTACAGCTACGGCTTTAGATAGCAGTTACAGAAGTAAATGGTTTATCTCGAGAGGTGGCGGTGTTCCTCATCACTGGGTGGTGAGATCTGGCGCCGATTTACACGTCGGCTTGAGAGAGATTTATTCCTATAGAGTCAGTGGGGCACGGTCTAGTCGGGAAACGTTTTAAACTCCCGACGCGCGTGGGTGTGTAGTAAATGTTTGTGTGCATGAGACGGGAGAGGATAGGTCAAAGGAGAGGAAGAAATGATCGCACGCTGTCCTTGAACCATTTGTTACGGTACTGCTCCGGCATTTGCCTGGTATTGATCCCAGAAACCTCGGAATATTACCGAGCAGAGCACCCGGTCTCTAGAATTCTCCTGAGAGCGGCTGCTTCCTATCTATCTAGCTAGTCGTCTTCCACCATCTTGATTCGAGTCTAGAACCGCCAGAGGATTTGGAATACCAACAAATGAGCCAATAAATGAGCCACGGATCGTCTTTACTTCTTCTGCCTTGACATGTTCTCTCCCTTCAGTCACGTATACTAACACTTACACGCACTACATTGCAACACATGCTGGGAGGCCAGTCCGGTGCTTAGAGCTGGTCCCGACTCGGAGGAACACTCCTATATTCCACTATATAACATGCACTGATCTAACAGGACAAATAACCTTAGCAATCGATGTGCCATGACATCCACAATAAACAATCAAGGAGCGAACCTGAGCTCAATTGGAGAGACAGGATGGTGAGGGTGGCAATAGAAAGGAAGGTAAATGAGTCTGTCAGGATGGTGGATTGCAATGCAACGGGAGTGACAGGGGCTATGTAAAGGGAAGGGTTGGAAGGGCGGAGCAGCTTAGGGAGGAGATGAAGCTGACTACAGGGACCAAGAAAGAAGAGGCAAAGTAACTAAGCATGGCGCGGCAGGGCGGCAGGGAAGTGAGGAAAAAACCTTACCACTCTCGAGAAATGGAATGCTTATGAAACCGTAGGGAATGACATGCGTATCCTCGCCATGTCGTGATGAGAACTGCAGTGGGAGAATGTAAAATGTGGGAAAAGGAAGGAGTGAGGCGGGAATAATCAGTAAGACAATAGAAACAATGAAACTGGGAAATAATTACTAGGAAGAATTTATATCTGAGAGAAAATGAGATTTCAAAGATACACACTCACCGAGTTGTCCACATGCGCAATGTCGTATTGTGTTGCGTAAGCGAAAGAATTTCGGAATTTGGATTTTTTGGAATTGAAAAATGGTTCCAATTGTGAATTATTTGTATCTGGTGTGTTATATACGTATATTTTATAAAAAAATGTGTCTCCTTCGCATCATTCGGCGCATATTTGAACGTATTGTTTTCATTGAAACAGTTTAACTGACTCTATATACATGTATATGAATCTTGGTATTACGTACATTCATTTTTGAAACCGAACACTTCTTTCGTCGTTTTAATGTCTATTTAATTAGAGAGACAAATTTTTATAGGCGTAAATCGAATGAACAATGAATTAAAATTCGTGTCATTGAAATAAAACTTTAACCTCCTCACAGAATTAAACTTTGTTTATGTTGTGAAGTACAACGTTAAATTGGTTGTTTATATTGCGGAAATTGATTAGAGATTTTATTTGGTTTACAGAAGAATAATTGGTTCACAAAAGAGATAAACATATCAATATTCTATTAGCCTTTTGGGCGTAATTCTAATAACTATAGCACCACAACTTTAAAAAATATAAACAAAACAAACCCATGAGCGAAAAGAAACATAGGGGAAGGTTTCCAGCGGTCTCATCTTTGTATTTGAAGCGACGTTGCCTGGTGAATTCGTCACAAGGTCGACTGGAATGGAGGCTGTCTGTCCTGGCCCAACTCTAAGTGAAACACTGATGTGAAAGGCTATGATAGCTTTGTTTTTGCAGAGTAGCCGATGTTGAAAATTGCCATGAAGATAAACAAAATTCTATAGCGCACCTCGTGGGAGCTGAATAACTAAACGTGGGGAATCGCTTGACATTCATAAAGGTTCACAAAACGGTGTGTCTTTCACATTCCTGATTTGGTTGCAAATGAAAATCGGCATATACCTGTCTACTTCTCCGTTACCACCCTCGATGCATCTGTTTTAATGAAAAAAAAATGTTTGAAAGTGTAATCTCCGAGTAGTCTACTGTATAATGGTGACTATGTAGAAAACATGACAAGACAATACTGTGTTGCATGTAATAGATAACGAAATTGAGCACATTATCATAACTTTTAACTCCCAGTCACATGACAGTTATGAGGACTGTTATAACATCGACGACCCTTCCAGTATGACAAACATATTTAATTATTAACAACGCTCTCTCCAAGTAAATTTTGCTTCAAATAATTGTACACTTATTGTACGCAATAATTCGCGGACGGATGTCTTGTCTCGTTCGAAGACATTTTGACCAGCACTACTCGATTTAGTCAGACGGCTGTTCGCAAATCAACTTGGGCTTTAACGAAAGCAAGTTTCCTTTAGTCGTACTTTACACACGCCTTATTACCAGTACAGGAGAGCAGTAACAGGAACGGTTGGGGTAACAAAACAGCAGGTCCAGAATTCCTGTATGGCTCTATTCCGACATCGTGCGTGTACTATTCTTGAATGGGCTACACTTTTGTTAAACTCGCGAGGGGGAAAACGTGGTTCGGGTTAGCTAAAGTCACGGTCAATCCATACGGGTTAAACTCGCGGTCTGTTGGCGCGATTGATTAATTAATGCAACCGGACACGTCATTTGCTCTTATATCTCCCCCGTTGAGGCATCGTCCCAGCCGGGATAGCCGGCCTGTAACCTCCTAACTGATCTCCCAACGCGTGTGGTGTATATAAATGTTTGTGTGTTGAACGAGGAAGAGAAAAGAAACATCGTGCGTGATTCGCGGCCCATTTGTCTGGCATTTTCCCGGTATTGATGGGAGAAACCACAGAAAGCTACTGATCAGAGCAGCCGGTCGCTAGAAGTCCTCTCCAGACAGCGGTTGAATTCGATCTAGCTTTGTAGCTAGCATCGACGATCCACCATAGTCGGGACTCGAACCGTAGAGCCTCCCGGTCAGAGTCGCTGCAGAGACAGGGGTAAAGCTGGCTCTTAGCTTGTCTCCACTGGTAAGCGCTTTGTCGGTGAGATGAAAACTTGCGGTACGTTTAAAACTACCGCGTACCCAGTACCTTTGTCGGTGAGATCTTATCACCATACGTTAGTTGACTGCTCATGAAACAAGTGACTACCACGGTCTCGTCCATCCCCGGTTATCTCCTCTTCAGCAAAACTCGTGGCCATTTTAATGAAATGCTTTCGTTGATTCTGTTTTTCACCGTTAGACACAGTTTTGTAATATAGTATTGTGTGCTTTATTTGTATGACACAATTTTTATTGTTTTGAATGTTGAATTAATTTGAAACGTAGTTCTTTAATATTTTTGGTAATTATTTTTCATTTAAACATGAAATATCATTTTCAAATATTCGCAAATCAAATTATACAGAGTGAACCCATACGCATTGTAACAATGAAAAGAAATAGGGTTTTGTTTTGTCAATACTGTGAATTATTTCCTGTATTTATTACTTTTGCACTAATCAACATTTAATGATTGATGGACTCAATGATGTGTATTCCGATGAGAGTGATAAGGATTGTAAAATATTACTTAATCTCGCGCACTAATAAGGAGAGCACTGGTAAGGAAAAGTGTTCAGGAGAATGAATCAATTGGCAGTGAATAGTTAAAGGTTTTGACTATTTTTGCTGCCGGATTTGAAAAATTTTCGAGATGATTTATGTTTCTGATATTGGTAATTGAGGCAAAGACCGGCAACCAGCGTTGATGTCTGCCTTCCTCACATGATGCACACGAATACGCGCATAAATCCAATATTTTCTACTGATTGTGTGGACCCTGGAGGTGTCTCCGTTTGAGAGAAACAATTGCCACATTAACTCTTCGGCGCTTTCCACGAAAAATTGTTATCGAATTGCGCGAGCGGCGCCTGCGATAAAAACGACGGCTTCCGCATTTCCTCTGCCGCTGTTGCTTCGGCAAGGTGAAGTGTGTGTGTGTGTGTGTGTGTGTGTGTGTGTGTGTGTGTGTGTGTGTCGGTGGCGGGGGCGGCGATTTGCCCGCGGCGCCAGAGCAAGTGGGCGGGGCGCCGCAACGGAGGTGGCGAGAGAGGGGGCGGCGCCGACGTCGCGTCGCTTGGGGCGCTGCCTTCGCTGCCGCCCAGTACAGTGAGCCCGAACGCGAATCTTCTTTTAACAAACCTCTTACCCTTGTTGCACTAGTTGAACGTTTTTATAATAGTTATTTATGATCTTAGTGTCGTAAGGTTTTACGATACGAATATCGTATGTTTGTACGTCTCACAAAAAATTCCAATGTACTCTATTTTTTTCTTTAAATATGAATAGTCATAACGGAAAAGTGACTTATTGATGTTGATACTAATTTATAAGACGCAACGAATTATGATCAGGGCTGTCCGGGTGGCGACAGGTCGAAGGCTGAGGTGCCGACGATTCGACCATCATATGATGGGCTTCTGCAGGGGTATAGGGGTACAGCCCAGATCATGACTCTGGCCGCGGAAGCCCTACGACATCAGCCATGAATTACGTAGTTATATTAATACTTTCATTACTTACAATACAAATCTGAATATTTAGTTAATAATGGGTCATGGACTATTAAAACTCTTGTGCTTTAATAACTCGTTTTACGACATTGAACTTAGTTTCGCAATATTTGATAATTTAACTGTATCAAGGTGTTTTATGAAATGTAAGTAAAATGTTTAGTGATTGAATTGTATTGTATATGATTATTTTTTTGTAAAATTGCGAGTCCGACTGCCTATGAAGAATATTGTGGTCTAAGGTGAGAACTAACCGAAACTTTATTGAAACTTCCTCAATGGCAAGTGTACAAAATAGAGTACAGTACATTAAACAGAGAGTGATTGTGACTGAAAGATAATCATTATACGGGACATAACAGGTATTATTATTATTATTATTATTATTATTATTATTGGCACGTGATGTATTCAAAAATAAATAAATATTCATGGGAAAATATATCATAAAATATGTTAGATTATGTCACAACAAAAATATTACTGCGCCACCGCCAGGAGCGCCCAAGAGAGTAGATAAAAAAATTGTCACCCCCGAGAAGATTATGTAGCCATCCGCATGTTCTTGAAAATTCCTATTTAACTTTATATCGGCTGTGTTTAGCTCAAATACAGCATTGCAACTGCCTCTGCAGTAACACTGACCGGGAACCAGGAGATCCATAGCTAGGTCGATTTCTGTCGCAGCACAAAGTATTGACCCACCGTTAGGTAATTTCTGGGATCATTACCAGGTGAATGCCGGAATAGTGCCCTGACAAAACAGCGCACTCACCGCGGCCGATCTCTACTTCCTCTTCCTTTCTATCCTCTACCCTACACACTCACACACTAACAAACACTACACCAGCACACATGTCGGGAGACTTACTGGTAGGTTACATCTTATTCCGGCAGGGCGGCAATAACACCGCCTTCTCTCGGAAAAAAAATTATTGCAAGTGACGGAGCTGATGACAGTAACAGGAGACGTGCCAGGAAACATCTATAAATCAATAAAAAAAAGTATCCTCAGGGGCGGCAGCAGTAGATTCGCGCCCGAGCGACTGTGCTCGGAGGAGCGGTATGCGGCGCTAAGGCGCGGAGAATCGAACAGAAGCGGTCGAGGGCGAGGGCGGAGGCCACAAAGGCGGAAGAGGCAGAGACTAAGGGCGGGACGTGGGCGCGACCACTCATGAATTCGCGGGGTAGGGCAGCCTGGATAGGGAAGAAGCAGGCAGCGTTGAAGAATGATGTGGAAGCGAAAGAAATATAGCAGCAGATGTTCATAAACGACCTGAAAGGAGGGAACGAGTCAATGGCCAAGAACTAAACAGGCAGGGAGATAATGTCGGGCGGAGAGGATGAGAGAGAGGGAGAGGTGGAAGGTAGTGGGCTAGTAAGACAATTGTAAAGGGGGTTAAGGAGATATGGCGAGAGAGAGGGAAAGAGAGGGAGAGAGAGGAAGAGAGTAGGAGAGAGAGAGTGGGAGAGAGGGCGAGGGAGAGAGAGAGAGTAGGAGTGGGAGTGGGAGAGGAAAATGGAGTGGGAGTGGGAGAGAGAGTGGGAGTGGGAGAGGGAGTGAGAGAGAGAGTGGGAGAGGGAGTAGGAGAGAAATGAGAAAGTACGAGGGAGAAAAAGTAGACAGGCAGTAAGCAAGATTGTGTAAAGCAAGAAGGATTGGAGATGAACCATACAATGTATAATTGTCTAAAAAGAAAACAAAATATTCCGATGAATGTTTTTAAACGAAACATAAATAATTTTCGAATAGTGTGAATCTTACTGCAAACTAGTTACATTGTCACATGAAGCAACATGGAAAACAACAAAAATTATGGTATAACAGAGAAGAAAAAGTGTGCTAATGACTACTGTACCCCGAAAGACTCAGTAGAAACGGAGAGCCAACCTGAAGGCGAAGTGAGAGCTAACGGGCGGTTGGGCGAGAGAAATAAGTCGCCAGGGTAGCAGGTGCACTTGGGCAGGGAGCGCGCTGCCGAAACGGCGACGATAGGGGAAGGCGTGGCAGCGGAAGTGGCTGTGGGGATCGAGGTGGGAACGACAAAGCGTTGAGGGTGCAGGGGGTGGCGCTAGTGCTTGTGACAGCGGAGAGGCCTTGGCAACACTCGCGATGGATAGACTTATTGACTATTTCGTGTTTCTTGGTGCGAAAATTGCTGAAATCATTAGTTCCGTAAGTGTAGTGGATGCTATATCTCCACAGGAATGCGACTGCTGACAATTTCCTACATGTAGGGGTTTCCACCTCCAGGTATATGCGACAGGTCACCGAACAATTCGGGACCAATCAACTCTAAATCTCCCGATTCATTTCTCGGCATCTGTGGTAGGGTAGTGTAGTGTATAATATAAGTGTGTGTATAAGGCGGAGGTGGAAGGAAACATTGCGGGCGGTCTTTGGCACGTTTGTTAGGGTAATTCTCCGCCATTCACCAGTTATTTATCGGAGAATGCAGGGAAAACAACAAATCAAACTGGAATTCTTCTCGAGTCAGTAGCTCAAATCAACCTGACTAGCAAATGTCGAAAATCTGCCGTGTTCGGGACTCAAATCATAGTAATTTTCAGTTATATTCGCTGTTGTGGCAACGGTTTATTTTCCTGAGCTAGTAAATGCCCATTCGCAATGCAAATATAAACATAAGCATTGCATAAACATAAGCATAAACATAAACGTTAGAACTACGTCCAAAAGCGGACTCATTCACAATGCGTTCGCATAAGTACAACACGTAGGACGTTAACTCAGAAGCTTGGAAGCTTCAGGCTTCTGTGCTTATGCTTAAGTAAGACATAAGAAATGAACCAATTGCAGTACATTTACTCAAAATCGAGAATCGAAATAGCGAAGTCGATAGACGAACTAACGTCATATGTGCCAAGGACACAGTCGATACCTCGAAATCGGTTCTCACATTCAACCTATAGTAAACTAGAATGTCTCACAACCTATAGAAACTCTTATTTTGCTTAAGTTTATGTTAGACATTGCGAATACTTCAGACTATCACTTATGTTAATGTTTACGTGTATGCGTTATGCTTAATTTTACGTTCGCGTTGTGAATGGGCCTTAATGGCGAGTGGTAGTGTGGGCGACGGCAGCAGCGAGGTCGGGAGGGCGGAAGGCGGCCGGGGGCGGCTCTGATGGCGGCTTCTACGAAAACGAATTGATTCCGGAGGCGCGCTCCTCCAGAGGCCGTCCTCTAAGCTTCCGCTTCCGCCTTCTCTCCCACCCTCGCCCCCCTCACCCCTCACCCCTCCACGCGCTCGAGACGCACCTTCCGATCCTGCCAGCGCTCTCCGCATCGACGCATCGACGCCCCGGCCTGCGCTTCCCTCGCCGCGGCCCTCATTCTCCGACATCTCAAAAGGTCTATTGCGACGTTTTCGTACTGCTAAAAACAGCGCCATTCTTGAGAGACATGCGTATGTCATTAATTCAGCATATATACACAGTACGATTCTTTTATTGTGGCGAGTTTCACTGAATTAGTTCAAAATAATGCGTTAATTTGAATGCAAATTCTGTGTTGTTCAAATCTCTCAGTGTTTACAAAGCAATTATCCCGTAATCTCCCATGAATGAAATGGGGCTTGTATTAAAATATCAAATAAAACCTGCCCTCTGCTTTGTCAACTATATAGGTTGTTAGGGGAGGAAACGTCGAAACTTCGCAAATTAGCTGTTAAGGCAATTTTATGCATATTTTGTCTATTAAACTACTGGGATATTTTGAATGGTTAAGCCGTAATAAGTACCCAAACGTTGCTTTGAAAACATACTTTCTAGACAAAAATTTGCATTGTAGATTCAATAAATACTCCAGAAACATGTAAATGGTTTATTATTTACAAAAGAAATTAATGTATTTGTTCTAATGGAAAAATTAACACAGAGATAAAAAGCACCCAAATTAACATAATTCGACTGCTTTTATATATATATATATATATATATATATATATATATATATATATATATATATATATATATATATATATATATATTCGTCGTTTTGACGTTTTCTCCTCGGACACCCTATATACATCATCCCCTCCGCAGCTTCGTTGCTTGCGATGCCCTCGTTTTCTTTTTCTTTTTTTGCCCTTGGTGCAAGGAGAGTAAGTAATTCAAAAGCACGGAACACAAAATAGGTTTGTTTGATCAGAGAGCATTCGGTTATAATTTTTCGTAATACTATACTGTTATATCGACTTAATGCAATCGAATACAAAAACGAAGAGTTACACTTAACTGCTTACGTCCGTTAGAATTTAACTGTCCGCCGTATGATGGAGTATGAATATATTTTATTTCAAGAAGTGGCATTTATTGTTTATATATGGTATGTTCTTATAAGACGAGTGGTACGTTATAGGCCGATAATGAAAATAACAGACTCGGTTGGAATTCAACCCCGTCTGATAGTTGCTGCTTATCGGCCTAGTGAAATTGATGACTATAATGGAAATATTGCAGAAAAAATTAGGGCACATAACTTATTACATAAATTGATTATTGCGACCCTCATTATTTTATAATTTTTGATGTATTATTTCATTAGCAAATTGTTTCTTTATTCACCAAAATTGTTGTACACATACCAAGTCTACAATAATTAAATTGCTTAAAGGGCTCTCTTATCTTATGTGGACCAACAAAAAATTTGTTCTCCGTCTTAGAATGACCTATGATATTTGTAAAATTATCATAGGACTTCTGAAACACAGTTACCCTTTTATTTCTAACTATTTTAATTTTGCAGCTTCGATAACACTGCTGTTAGCCACATGCTTCGTTAACACTGCTGAGAGAACATCTGCAATTGGTTGTTTCAATTGTTTTTACAGTCCGAAGCTTACATCAACCCATCATTCTTCTGTTTGCCACAGCCACATACCTACTACAACGCTCATGATTACAGCCAACACGTTGCTGAGAAACGCTTTAATGAACATACAACCACAGCCAATTACAAAACTGGAGACATCTGACCAATTGCTAAATTATACACCTCTTATTATTTTATTCCGTTGCCCCTCTTTGTATTTTATTTTCTCCCTTCCTATTGAAATCGGCTATTACGAGGAAAACGTCATGAACCCGTAGGTAAAGTATTACGAGCGCGGATCCACGCGAGGGGGTGGGGTAGATGGAAATCCCCCTACCCCCAGAAATTTCGGCAACTATTAATTTTAACTTATCACGAAACTCACAAGCAGAAATATTTTCAGATAATTATTAAAACGAATAAAATCGTATTGTAGACTGAATTGACTTAAGCGTGCGTCATTCTACATAATCTGTAATATGATGTAAATTTTCGACCAAAACATTTTGAATAAAAAACTAATTTACCGATCACATTCTATTCACAGATGAGCATTTATATAGTATCCATAGGTGAAGAAATATAATAACAAGCGGGCAGATTTTGATGAACTAAAATATCACCAAAAATGATAAATAAAATACCCTTAAAATGTTTTTAATATAGCCTAAAAGCAAATAGAAATGACGTAATTTTTTTATTAAAACAAGTTCAGGTACATAACAAGCTGTTGATACTGATGGAAACGCAGTGGCGGAGCGAGGTGGGGCCGTGCCCCTCCTCCCAAAAAAAGGTCTAGAGAAAAAAATTAAAATGGTAAAATTGCAGGAAAAATAAAAATGCGAAACACTAGGAAAAGATTGTAGAAATGTGTGAAATGTATCGATAAAATAACCGCACGTTCTCTCCTTGGCCTTTTTGTTACGAATGGGAATCCTGATTGGCGTTACATTTTTAGCCAATGGTAAGTATAGAAAATGCCTTCGACTGTTCTCCAGAGACGTGTGATGGCTCGTATCTTTTTCTTACTGTGCTTGTCAAACGGTGCTATGGCGACTTCATCGTATTTAAGAGTTGCCGATGAAAACGGAAACGGTGTTGACGGAGTAAGGTCTCTCTCTAAAGTTCCCAAGTGAGTTATCGTGGATCGCTGTGATATTTCGCGCAATTAAGGTGTGCCCGAGACAAAAGAATAGGGCATGGATAGCTTACATGCGTCTGTAGAGGGCGTGGTAATAACTACTTAAGAAGAGAAAGAAATTCTAAAAGGAATAAACGAAAAAATAAATAAATCTAATAAAAATAAAAAAGTGGAAGAGGCTTAAGACACCTTTTATGAAATCCTGTCAACTTTCTTCAGTCCTGGACAGTAATGTTTGTAGGTAACTGAATGTTGAATTTGTAAATCGTTATCATGCGTTTTTATTTAAATTCTGTCTGTTCATATTCGTATGATAGAATGAAAAAATATAATATCATTATCTTCCGTCGTTCTGAAGTTTTATTTTAATGGCAAAAAATTACTATTTTTTTAAAATTTAAATCCATAAGGTATTCAATAATTATTAAACTTAATATTTAAGTTTGTTAAAAGAATTTGGTGATAAATAATTTACTTTGTTTATAATTTATATTATATATACACACACATATATCCTCTCCAAATTAGTCTGTGAATACAACCCTGGAATGAGAGATAGAAAACAAAAGAGAAAGAGACGAAGAAAGAATGAGAAAATGAGAGAGCGAGGGAAAGAAATAGAGGAGGGAAAGAGACTGAGGGCAATATAGGGTGAGAGACGGAATGGGAGGGTAAATTGGAGGGAGACTGCAATTCTCCCAGTTCTTCGTTTCCATCTCTGAAAGGTGAGATTATCTAGTAAATACTAAGAAAGCACACTGTTGCTAGGTATCTGGAAAGGAAGCAAAAAAATTAAAATAATAATTCCGCAAACCGTTTTGTTCCGTGACGCAGCGAGCCGCATTTGAGCTGTCAGGCAGCATGCGAGGTCAGGTGCACAACATTTGGGCCAGCACGGCCCGCGCTCTTCCAGGAAGGGCTGAGAAGGGCTTTGCGTCTCAGCTGCAGATTTCCAGTTGCTTTCGGCTGAACAACTGAGGATATCGAGCAGCCAGAAGTCTTAATGCAGGCCAACCAACACGCGCTGCAGAATGTTGGTAATACGAACCATGAAGTCGCAGACAGTATTAGAGGTAGAGGAGTTCGTAGGATTTTCCTATTTGTTTTATTTGTATGAAAAACGGCACCTCGATCGCTGCAGATTTGGATAGTCAGTCTACAGGAGTCATTATGGTCTACAGTTACGGTCTACAGGAGATTTCAAAAACCTGAATTTCTCTTGTATAATACTCGTAAGTGACGGTTCAAAAATGCAAGCACAAATAATTTATTCAGAAAACTTAACTAGCCAAATGCAAGACAAACCATTTTCTTGAAACTATTGCATTCATTAAAAGCTTATTGTATTTGTAACGTTTCGAGGCTCACAATTTGCCTCATCATTAGGCTTAGTGTGTCTTAGGCACAATTCACCAGAAGAATTAAATTTAAAAACATTATTGGGCAGATACCAAACGTTATGACAAATAAAATATGGCGACTGACATGCCAATTGTAATAAACACTATCAATTACAATTGGCACTGATAAGCTAAATACATATAGAAAAAAACTGGATAGAACATTTACAAAGAATGAATAATTACACATTGCCCAAACAGGCCTATCACTATCTCCGAAAAGGAAAAAGAGAAATAGGAAGACCAAAGAAGAGATGATCTTCTCTAGACAACTCTGCCGGGACAGGCTAGATCAGCCTAACCCATGTTTCTACTGCTGCTGCTGATGAGAATGAACACTATAGTACGAGCGTCCTTTCTTGTGTCAACAGCCCATAGGTTTTTTTAATTCTCTCTCAAAATGTGATTCAAAGTTTATTGCTACCCCAAACGTATTATTCCTTGTTGTATTACCTTGACGTTGTCGACGGTTTGAATACTGCGATCCTATTGATGAGTTTTTAGATTAGGGAGAAGTTGAAAGTTACTAAGGCAAAGGTCGGGCGAGTAAGGAGGATATTCGATTTCCTTCTAAGCGTTTACTGACGAGAAGAATGAGAAAAGAAACCATTAAGGTGCGCATTGTCGCGTGGATTTTGCGATACATCTAACATCTGTTTTTCACAAAAATTATTCTTTGGAAACAGCCCATAAATAGCAAAATTACGTGATAGCAATGGTCACTTCGTTCTCACTTAAAACCTGTTGGGATTTCTCAGTGGAAACATTGTGGATACTGTTGGCCAGTTATACATAATATCGGCATTAAATATTAAGACATTCTTAATTTATTGAAAATATTATATTACTTTCACAGGGTAAATGAGGAACAAACTCAACTTTATACCACAATGAAGTACTCAAACAGTTTCTGCCCGTACACTCTGAGTAGAATAGCGTAGTATAGTCATGTCTGTACTAATAATAGTTGATAGAAACAGATAATATTATGTAATCATAATTACAGTATATTATGTTTTAGACTTTATTTGTGAATGTATAATATTATAATTAATGGTCTTGTCGCATATTCTTTTGCAACAATTTGGCAAAAGTTTCTGCTTTCTGACACTTAGCCTTACAGTTAGTCACTAAAATTGTATTGAAGTTGGACAAGAGTATATTCACACTTTCTTGTTGTCAAGCTATTATTTACATTTCATCAATGGAATTTGTCACGTACTATCTTCAACGTACCCCTTACCGAGTACCTCTGTGGGTACGCGTACAACAGACTCAGGATGTTGCATTGAACTTAGTTGTGTAGTAACGATATTAAGTGATGAAAGAAAGAAATTAGATGGAATTGAAGGTTTAGAGAACTCGTAAGACAATGCGATGATATTCAAAAATTCATAAACCTTTCCAGATTTTCAGAAAATATGCGAATATCGTAGTATTTTATCTAGCCAACCCTTTTGGGTGCGATACCTCACTACAACTTTCCAACTACCACACAATTGGAACGCTTAGAACACTAAACTATGGGATAATGTCATGTGATTAACATTTACCCAGATCATATAATAATATAAGCAGTTGTTTTGTTTACATTTGAAATATAAAAATTATATAGAGGACTAATGAGAGTTAGGAAATAATGCGAATTAGGAAATAACCAACCACAACAATCAAAGGGAAATAGAAAGAATAAACCTTTGAAAAGACATCAGTGACAACCATTATACCAATAATTAATAGAAAATAGTCAAATAATATTTTTTTGTATCATTGTTAGCTATGTATCATAAATGTTTGGTGAGATTCGGTCTAAATGTACCATAAATGTAATATTTACATTCATGTAATTTATTATTTTCTTATCATGAATTAAAATATAGTTCACACTATTTGACGTATTATTGCTAAATCAGATTGAGAATTAAAATTTACTTCCTCCATAAATGTGACCACATCCTCGTTCGAAGAAAAAAGTGATTTAAATGTTACTTATTTTAAACATTGCACACGCACGTTGCGTGCCCAATAACAGTAAAGAATGAGAACGAGATATTGCAAAATAAATTATTGATGTCTGTTACAACTCTGATCATAATTTTCATCACTCGAATGAAAAATGTTTTTATTCGTATTTTGCATCCCTCCATTCCATTCAGATTCATATAAGTATGAATAATATGAGTCCGAATGGATGGAATTAATCTATGAGATATTAAAGTAAATTCTTTATGCTCTACTGAATTTCACCAATGTATTTCCTGAATGACCTAAAATACGAAATGACATAGAATGAAGCCATTTATATGATGACCTACGTCAACCAATTAAGAACACATGTTTTACCCAGACGCGCCCCGACCGAATACTGTGCACAAATTATCACAATTATAATGAAATGGCCAATATTGTCAAAGAACTAGGACATTTGTTAACTGACATTGTTAGCAATATTAATTTTCTGTAACGCATGTTACAACTTAATTTGTGCTCAAAGAAGTGGTATGATGTGCGTGTTAAAAAAAATACGAAATTTATTATTATTATTATTATTATTATTATTATTATTATTATTATTATTACTATTATTATTATTAATCTCACTAAAAGCTTACAAGACTAGAACATGACCACTGGCATTATTTAGAGATTTTTCTCAGCGCAATCTAACTGCTTCCTTCGTACTTTCGTTATAGTTGTAGTACGTGGTGTTTGTATACCCTGTATGTACTCAAAAATATTATTTAGGATATTATTACAACCAAGAAAATAGTTTTTAAACGAATCTACATTAGATTAGATACGATTACTACCAATGTCATAACTTTTTTGGGATGTCTGTAAAGAAATTAAATTACGAAACCTTACGATTCCTTAACTATAGCAATTTTTCAGCAACGTTGAACCCTCAACAGCATTTTCTCGCTGAAAAATGCTGGTAAACATGCGCGCTAAATTTTGCACCATTTTCAACAGTTGGTTTGGAAGTTATGAGAAAAAACTTACAAATTCGTGATGAACATCAACCCAATATTGAATAAAAATGAAACCACCATTACTTTCAATTCATGATTATTCTTACAGCCGCGAAAATAGGTGCTCGAAGGTCCTAAACTGACATGAAATTAAAACTCGACCACTTAGAAAAAACCCATCATGGCGTCGCTTACGCGGCGTGGCTAAACCATCCCCTACAGCTCCCGAAGGGGAGCTCAGTTGAACGTAAGGACCGCCTGCAAAGATAACTGATTCGCTCTTACAACTTAGTTCTCACGCATCAACACTAGGGTTCAAGAGATCCATCAGGGCCAGGCTGTCTGCACCCCGCCCACCCAGGCCGAGGCGGCAGCGGCCGGGCGCGGTGGCTCCTCAAGGCGTGGAAGTGGAGCCTCTAAGAGATGGATCCGTCACCTCCGCCACGAAGGCACAAACCACGTTTTTTTTCTACGTGGTTGAGGTAAAGTTTGGAATCGTGCGCAAGGTGACAGGCGTTTGGGGCGCAGAGTGTGCAAAGCGCGTGCTGGAGCCCCAGCTCAAGCGACAGGGGAGAGGGGGCGGCGGGGGGGCCGAGGGAGTTCGGAAGGCGTAAGGGGCAGGTAGGGGGCGAGCGGAGAGGTCATCGAGTGACGGAGGGCGCGCTGGCAGCCGGCGCGTTGTCAGCCGCCACTGGAATTATGGCCCCAGCGGAACAAACTCATCTTTCACCCGGCGAACGCGCGCGAATGACGGCGCAGGGAGCCGGCGACGCGTCAGCGAGGGCGCGAGCGGCTCTGAATGGGGGAGGGACAGGTCGCCTGAGAACGGGGGGGGGTTAGGGTGAGGGGGCGGAGAAAACCACTCTGTGAGCCGAGTCTCGCAAGCTAAGATTCACTCACGCGAGGCGCGACTGTGGGCTAGCGGGGGCGGAGGCGGCGGGGCGGGCGGGGCGACGGCGGGGCTGTGGGGGCCGGCGGCGGGCGCCCGGGGGGCGAGCCGGGGGCGGCGGCGGCGGGGGCAGGCGGGGGCCGGCGGGGGCGGCGGGGGCGGCGGCGGCGGGCGGGGCGGGGGGCGGCGGCTGGGCGCGGGCGGGGCGGCGAGGGCGGCGAGGCGGCGGCGAGGCGGCGGGGGGCGGCGGGGACGGCGGAGGTGGCCACATTACGAGAAATCCAATAGGTAGAAAATTGTTTTTAAAAATGGTTGTATGTTTCCACTGCTGGGTATATAAGAAGCTTTTTTAAATAATTTCTCTACCAGACATTATTTACGTTTTCAGATAGGTTTGCGCCGCCTAAAGTATTACTGAAGTTCCTAATTCGGTCATTTATCAATTTGAAATATTGATATTGTCATCTCTGTATCATCGTCTCTGTTAAAGAAGATTCGCAGTGATGATTATTAATGTCGATATACGGACAGTAAAGGATAGTATATTTCTTCTATAAGTTCTTATAACGGCATTTAATAGGCACTGTTGTGTAAACTGCAGTAAAGTGAATTCCACGGTGGAAATGTCATGTTTGTTACACTATCACAAGAGTATGAATACCTTTGACACAGTCTCACCCAAGTATTTCTTCTTTCACACAGAAACCAAATTTTATATTAACAAAGATCTCATGACATGTAAGTGACTAACCAGCGTCTTTCATTAAGATGTACTCAGAAGAATATCGGGAAGTCATTTGATTTATGAATCCACGAGATGAACCTAAAGTTACAAATTTTATTGAATCGGGCTGAGGAGAAAGGGAACAGATCAGGAGAAAGGAAATTCAATAATACTTACACATGCTATATTATCCTCTCCCATCTTTCTATGTGAATTCATTATGATATCGTAAACACTGTTATGAAGCGATTCCTTTCTTTACAGTACAATTTGCCTTGAACCCCTCTCAGTTCCTATCTGAAATAAGTTTCGTTGCAGGCAAATGAATCGGAAGACACAAAAACCTTTGATGTCCAGGAGCTTCAAATTTTGATGAGCAAGCAAAAAGGTTCCAGGTTCCGAACATCGATAATTTTTTCTTACGATTTGTAGTTGAAGGACACTCTAAAGGCGTCACAAAGTTCACAGGCAATACACTTTGATAACATAGAATGTTGAATTTATATTTTAAGAACAGTTTCCCACCGTTAACTCAAAACCGGCAAAATATGATATCAAACCTTTGGTTTGCGCCGATTCAAATGTTTTAAACACAAGATCAAATAACAAGAAGTGAGTCGAGAAGGGAGAGGAGGTCGAGGCGGAGAGCAAAGCAGGGCGAGACTTAAGGCGGGGGGCTGAGGACTGCCCATCCGTCACGCGATCACCCTTCGCCTTCCGGCCCCGCCCCACCCTTCCGGCCGCTCCCGTCATGGCGATGGGAATGTTTACGGCGGAAATCGATCCACGGGCGGCGCGAGGTGCGTGCCGCTGACAGCCGCCCGTGCGCAGGAAATACGTTTCCTCTCACGGTAACCACACGCCGCTCGTCCCGCTCGCCCGCCCGCACGGACCGCCTTCTCGGCTCACTCACTGGCACCGCGCCACTTGCTCTATCGTGCTCGGCCGGTCCCGGCATTCGTCAGTGCGCACACTCGCCTGTCAAATTGCCCACCCGCACGCCCCTCCCTCACTTGCTCCCCCAACCCATTCGCCTTCGTCACCCACCTCCCCCACTCGCTTCTCAATTCTTCCATTCTCGTTTACTGCATTCGCCCGCCCGAGTGGGTGCTCACCTATTCACCCGCCCTCTCTCTCGCCCACTCGCCTGTCTACTCGCCCATTAACTCACTTGTCCATTCGCCCGCCTACACACCCATTCGCGCCGCTTCACATTTTGTTTGCGACGAAATTCCTCTGAAGGGACTCAAAGAAGTTGAAAGATGAGCGACCAGCAATGTAAATAAAGCTCTCTTCTAAAGGTATTAACAGAATGATTAAAAATACAGCTGAAAGAAGAATGGTCCCCGAAACATTGCTGAGGTAAGTCAGGCACCCCCCGCGCGACTCCCGGGGATAACACACTGTAATCGTTTATCACAGGATACTTCTTCTGATCTCATTATTTTTTTCTAGACGTTCAACGTATTACACTGAAGACGGTAACCATTGCCCGCAGTATGTCTGTATTTTATGTTTATTTCATATAAAAAAATCTGTATATCCAATAAATATTATTAGGATGAATCTTACATTTCCTTAAGCTGACGATTCACATCCTTTCATATCCAGCTAAACAGCCGCTATTTTTGGTGTTCGAAACCACAAATCTAGCTGAAACGAATTTTAATACCTCGAAATTTTCCAGGATGTCTTTTAATTGTCATAACGTCTCCTTAATTGTGATAATTTCTCCTAATTTTTGTATCTTGTAAGGACTGTATACTGAGAGCAGAATTTATTTCACGCCGACACACGAAGCATTAGTTGTTTATTTTCAGTTTGAGCTAGCTGAGATTGTGTTCAGTCACCTGACGCTTCAGTCAGCTGACGCTGACCACTGAAATTTCTCTGCGCAAATGTAATATGCGCTAAATAGAAGGGTGATATATATTCGATATATTTTTCGGAGGTATTTGACGGTGCGTTAATTTGCCTAAACGTCTTAGAAATTCATAGTGAGACACGGGGACTAAAAGTGAATATTCAACAAACGAAAATTGTTGTCTTCAACAATTGTTGTTGGGGAAAGAAAGGGAAATTATATTACGCGCAGGATGAGATTGATTGTGTCAAAACGTTTAAATATCTTTGTGCAAAATTTTCCATGAATGGAGGATGGAATATTCACATAGTGGTGACGTATAGTAAAGGAAAAATTACACTTAAAAAGATATTGTGCCGTGAAGAGTACCATATTGTCTTTAAAGTTGTGTGATACAATGTTTAAATCACTAGTTCTTGCAAGCTAAAAAAAGGGGCAGAACTCTGAAGAGTGAATAGGATATATAGACTAGAAAGTATCGAAACGTATTATTACAAATTAATTATTGGATTCTCTAGATTTGGAGCAAATGCAGGGGTCGTAAGATAGGTCGGTAGTGTAGGAATTTTGAATGATTTAAAAATGAAATCCATTTAACTTTGGCTTAGATTAGCAGGTGAACAGCCTGGTACGCTTATACGTAGGTGCACGCTTATACGCATCGACAGAGAAGCGACATCAAAATGCCTTGGGTCTAAAAAGATTTAAGGCTCGAGAACGCTTCTTTTAGAAGTTATTTAACTAAATAGATTTTGACAAAACGGCCATGTTGTGCGGGTTGCGTTTGACGTGAATATTTAGATGTGTTTTTTCAACACATCCTTCATATTTATAAAGCCAAAGTGCAATTCGTCACGTCTCCGTGAACTTGTCTTTCGTTAGAGACCTTATTTATCAACATTATTTAGTGAGAGCCGTAAAAGCCGTAAAGGAGACGATTCGTGTATATAGGACAAATGTACTGTGTTGATCTTCCTGCTTAAACAGTGACTGTGTGAGCAACATTCTAGGAATAATATGTTAATTTCATATATCACGGACACTCCAATGTATTCTTCCGTATAACATGCCTGACAACGTGCCTGCCTCAACCTCTGGGCGCAACACAAAACTCCTGGCCTAGACGGAACTGGGAACGAGCTACTCGGCGCATCAACACGTAGTCAGTTCATCCAGTCGTCGCACGTAACTTTGTTCTTTTTACAGCACAGTGTGTCAGTTCTACTGTGAATACCTCACAATTGTCTTTTATTCATTTTGTTCATTCCAATCATAGACTGTGGGTATCGGTTATATAACTATTAATTTTGTCATATCATGCTAACATTCAATTTAATTATTTCTGTTTCTTGAATTCAATTAAGTATGCTTTTATGCAGGCTCATCGTTTGACTTCTTGTAACAATTAAGTTGTTTAATTACGTGTATTAACTATATTCACCTATATCTTCTTATTTTCTACAAACTCCCAATTAATTAGGCTACACACAAATTCCTCAAGCTTTCAATTGTGGTGGTCCTTCGTTCCGACGTAAGAATTTAGAGTTACAAAAGAAAGACGGTGTATGATGTGCAACATATTACAACTCAATTGTCAATTTACAGTCCACCGCGCATGTCATCTCCGCCAGGGGGTAAACAGTTAATTAAATAAGTCATAAGTCTTAGTCAACTGTTAAGCAATAGGTAAATAAATAAATAAATAAATAAATAAATAAATAAATAAATAAATAAATAAATAAATAAAT
>BOPP01000012.1:15925202-15946319 GCA_017312745.1 Gryllus bimaculatus
ATAATAATAATAATAATAATAATAATAATAATAATAATAATAATCATAATAATAATAATAATAATACATTGCTGTTGGAAAACTTTTATCGCCAAGAAGGTAACGTACTATTGCAAAGAAATTTATTCTACAGATTAGGAATTTACAAAATATTAGAATTATATTATATAATAACTTTGCCTGCATTTTGACCATGAGTATTAAGAACGTATGAAGCCACCATGCGCTGCCATCAGAATTTCTAGACGGAGGCATGCATTCAAAGAGCCCGAACATGCTGCTGAGGAACTCACTGTCAAGCGGTTTCCATGCGCGACCACAAAGCATCGACAGTGGCTGCAGGAGGATTTAAATTATAAGTTGTCGACCGATGATATCCTTAACATGTTCGAGAGTGACATGTCAGAGGAATGTGCAGGTCAGCGAAGCAGTGTTACATGTCGTTCTTCGTAGGAAGGTTGCATATTCCTCGCCTCATATGGCTGGGCATTGTCCTGCTGAAATATGGCATGTGGGGCTGCTTGCAGAAGGTGCAGTATCTCGGGCTCTAAAACCTCCCTGATGTAATGGTTGCTGTTCAGATTGCCCTCAACTAGTATTTTTTCGTAATTTCTGCTTGAAGTTAATGCCATTTTGTACAAAAATTTCAGACAGCTATCAATGCCTTCTTCACATTTTTTCCTCGCTTAGGACCGGGACGTTTAAAAGAGTAATGCAGATCTCTGTTTCGGTGAACTTTCTGAAAATTCCAATAGTTATAAATTATGCGAGAAAGCATGTGCTGTTGTAGCATCCGTAGTTTATATTTTATCAGTTCTGTTACTTTTTGGGGTTAATGCTTTCGTAACGGCGTCTGTGAATAACCATCAGGTATAGGAACTCGGTACGCATGTGCGGAACGGCGATAGCAGCGCTGATCAGGGCATATTTAAGCACGGCTTTTCTATTCCTAGGGCTTTTATCTAACCGACTACCGGCTGTCCTTTACGTTCCGATGGGACGCATTTTCGACCAACACAGTTGCGGTCTTCTCTCACCGGGGTCAGGAGAACGCTACGCTCTCCATAACACCACATACTTGAGAGACAGTATTATATTGACACTGTCACATTAGCGAATAATACATTCAAAATTGTCCTTCCATTGCCCACTATCCCACTATCTGTAGTGTCCCCTTCGACCACAATGAGCCTCTAAAACCGCCAGGGCGCAAAATTCATTCTCGCTGTCAGCGACTACATATTTTTTTTGTGAAGCTACTACGGCAGTGCTGGCCATCATCTCTGGAAACCTTGCTACTCTGTTTCCGGAGGTTGAAATACAATGCACAACCGTTACAAACTGTGTAAGTGGTACTTCGTGACTTTAAAGTCTTAAACACGAGCAGAACTAACAACAGTCGTTGGTGTTTACGATTGTTTGTGTGTATTCAAAATATCTCAGACAATTGAAAATCCCGCAACTGTAAAATACGCCCTGTGATTCATTGGCTGCTTTGCAAAAGGCGTGAAAGCTGCCGAGATTCATCTGAAGAGTAGTGAAGTGTATGAAGAAAATACTATACCCGATGGAATGGAATGAATCTGAGTTAGAACATTTAAAATGACAGTAATAATGTGTATGATGAAGCGTGGAGTGGGCGACATTTGGTGGTTACTGAGTGCTTCTTGCAGAACGTTGATGTAAAGTTTGAGAAAACAAACGATTTCCGATTTCGTCTTTATGTAATAAGTTTCCGCAAGTTTCAAGGCGTGTTGTTTACGAATTTGTTTATAAAATCAACGGCACGTGAACGATGATGAAATCAAAATTGCCGTGTTGCACTGGCTCGCATATCAGGTTGCACATTATTCAAGGATGAAATTCGGAAGTTGATTATACGATCTGACAAGGTCCTTAATATTGGTGGTAATTATGCTGGATAATAGATTAATGTACTGGCATTTTTATCAAAATAAGATAATAGAAAAATTACCCTTGTTAATATCTAATGTCAAAATTTTTTGCTTGAAAAATGCTTCGTCAGTGTTTCAAATATACCAAGTGTTACCATGCTTTGATATTGCTACCTGTGTGTATCTGTCCGAAACAAAAAAGAGTATAAACATAATAGTAAAAATAATATTATTATTAATAATAGTAATAATAATAATAACACAAAATAAGAAGAATAAAAATCCATACTTCGAAATCTATGAGGAACAAAACGCTTTCGCACAAGTAGATTAACAGACGCCATGTTTATAGTACGTCTAATAGTTGAGGAAGCGATCGAATATAACAAGCTCACCTACTTGTGTTTTGTAGACCTCCAGAAGGAATTTGATAGAAAAATCTAAGAGACGTGATGACAATTTTGCAGAATAAAGTAGTGCGTAAAAAACTGACAGAATCCATAGAAGTAATATACAGAATGACCGCGGTGAAAACGTCAAGAATTCGAAAATAAGCTCTATGGGCAATTTTAAGCATATTTTGTCTAGTAAACTACTTGGATATTCTGAATGGCTAAGCCACAAAAAGCACTCAAAAGTTGGTTTGAAAAATGCTTTGTAAGCAAAAATTTGCATTGCAGAAGCTTAGAAACACTCCAGAAACATATAAATTGTTTAAGGTAATGAATATATTTATTTAGAAAGAAATATCATCACAGAAATAAAAGTGCAATAGAATTGTGCAAAATTGGGTCTTTCCGAAGCATTTGGCAGCACTGAACGTACTTTGTCTTCTTTGGCGTGACTTTAAATTGTCGCAGGTGTACACTTACAAAATATGTTCAAAATGTCTTCCTCCTTCTTTGATTTACAACTCAGCTCGTCGTTATATGGAAGCCGTTATTGACTCCAATTCTTCTCGGTTACTCTTGAGTTCCTCAAGAACATCACAAATTCGCGTAACAGAAGCAGCAGTTGTCAAAATTTTTCATGTATAATAGACTCTTTAAGTGATCCCAAAGATAAAAATCAAGTGGAGTAAGGTCGGGAGGTCTTGGTGGCCACTTTTGGGGTCCAACGCTACCCATCCATCTTCCTGAACTCTTTATAAGGAAATAGTTTTGTACGTTTCTTTTAAAATGTGGCGGCGCTCCTTCGCGCTGAAAATACTTTGAGGAACGCAGCGAGAAAGACATCTCATCTAGAAGGGAAGGTGTTCTAATGTTCTAAGAACATCAAATACGTGTAACGGTCCGTCAAAGAAGTGAGGACCTATAATTTGATTTCCAACAATTTCGAAACAGACATTTACGGAAAGTTCTACTTGGAATCGCCTTTTACGTGCTGCATGTGGATTAGGAGGATCTCATAAATGACTATTTCTTGAATTAACTATTCCACTTCTCGTGAACTATGCCTCGTCTGTAAATAATATCTGCCTGCAAATATCAGGTCTTTGAAGAACCCAGGCACAAGACTGCATACGATATTCTCTGTCTTGTAGTTGTAAGTGTTGAACATTACACAATTTGTTAGGATACTAACCTTCATAGTAAAGAAATTTCCATACTGAACTCTTCGCAACACCCTACTCAGACGATACTCTTCTTATACTAGTTGATGGATTTTCTTCAACTTCTATCACAACAAGGTCACTTGTTTGATCCGATTCTCGAGAAGGCCACGTTCGGAGGTCGTAAATAATGAACCAGTTTCTCGTAACCTTCTGTAGGGGTTAATAAATATGCTTTTGTTAATGTGATTCATGCACTGATAATGCACGATTATGCAGTGATAATGCACTTAATAACGAATTGATTAATGTGCCGCATTCGAATGTGGTGCGCTCTTCGAATTCAGTTTTCGCGCGCTTGGCGAGTACGAACCGCTACTGCACACTTCTGCACTGCACAACATGAACCATGCGATTATCGCTAATATTGATTATATGTTTATAGAAGATTTTTTTACACGAAACAACTTGAAAACTTACATTTTAAAGTTTCGATATTTCCTCCCCGGGCATCCTGTACACAGACGCCAAAACTAACGTAAACGTAGGAAAAATAACTACAGATGAAATAAAATGTGCGGGTGGAATGATTCAGGGCGACTTCATAAATGCAGAAATCTTCAACCTGATAATGGATAAACTAATTGACAGCGTAAAAACAATGGAAGACCACCAGATAAACATAGTTTGCTACGTAGACAACACAGTACTTATAGCAGACACTGAAGATAGTCTGCAGAGTCTATTGTAAAAACTCATAACGACTGAGATATTAAATAATATGATATTTTCAACAGAAAATAGAAAATCGATGGGAATATATATTGAGCCTGTAATATGTAAGTTGGAAATAGAAAGGAAAATCATCAAGCAAGCGATGAAGTTCCAATACCTGAGAGTGGACATCTCCAGTGAAAGCCATACTTGCACAGAAGTGTGGGAGCAGGCCATGAAAGTTGCTCGCGTATCAGAATACTTAAGAGATATCGCTTGAAAACTAAATACCTTAGCATAGAAGGTAAAGTTAATACCTACAAGACCAATTTTGACATAAGGAGCTCGAGCTGATGCGAAGAAATAAAAACAACTATACCGATCAGTAGAAGTGAACACATTGCGATAAATAATGGAAAAGTCCAGAAGTTACAGGGTAAGAAATCAGGAAATAAGAAAACGGTGTAAAATATCTGATATTACCAAATTTGTGAAAATAAGTAAAAAGAATGAATAACCATATCACACAAATGAAAGGTGAAGATAGAGGGATATGATATCATCAGAAAGGAGAAACCTTAAAAGGCCGCAGAAAAACGCAGAATATATCTGCAGTCAACATCTACTGAATCCCCAGGATTAACCGTGAAGAAAAACTGGTGTACAACGTACATAAAAGAAGAAGAAGAAGAAGAGAAGGAGGAGGTAAATGTGAAGACCGCATGCGTCTTCCATAATGAATATAATGAATTTGATTGATTAGTGATTCCTGGCGCTTCAACTGCTAAGGTCATTAGTCCCGTAGGCTAAGCCATCTGCTAAGGCCTTAGTGCATGTGCTTTCCTCGGGAGGTGTCGACGATCTTCCTCCGCTGGATGGTGAGATCCGGCGCCGACCTACTATCGGTTAACAGAGTTTCCCCAATCAGTTATCTCCCAACAGCGAGGTACCATCCCAGCCGGAATAAGCTCTGAGCTCGCGACAGGTCTCCCGGCATGTATGGTAGTGCAAGTGTATGCAAGTGTAAGGGTGAGTAAGTAAGGGATGACAATAGGAAACAAGGAAGAGCAATGAGGGATGAGAATAGGAGACAAGGAAGAGAAAAGAAAGATCGGGCGCGGTCCATGTTAGGGTCCTGCTCCGACATTTGCCTGTTGTTGGTCGAAGAAATAACGAAAAACTACCGATCAGAGCAGCCGGCTACTTGAATTCTCCTCCAGACAGCGACTGTACGTGACCTAGCTAACAAGCTAGTGCCGAAAATCCTGCCACCGTCGGTTCTCGAACCTACGATCTCCCAGTCAGAGACACTGCAGCGACATTCGTTGATGCCCTGAACTACTTCTTCCGGTAGAATATAGCGAAATTCATGAGATGAAACAATGACGAATTTCACCCGATTGTTACGGCTGTCCGCCTCACTGCGACCGGCGACTGACGGCGGTGGCGGAGGCATCGGGATGTCCGTAAAGTTAGCATACCCATTTATCACAATATTGAAAAAATGGTATCCCATAATTTTGTTATAATGAAAGACTAATTTATACCCAAATTTAAAAATGTTCTACTAATGTCCAACATCGAAATTTTCAACACTAAAAGTGGGTACGCTAACTTAATGTTAAGTTAGCATACCCACACAAGAAAAACGCATGATACATAAAAACTAAATGTACCAGACGTTTGCCCGAATTAAAGACTAATTAATACCCAAATTCAAAAATTTTGAAAATTTGTGCAACATCGAAATATTCAACACTAACAACTTAACGTTAAGTTAGCATACCCACACAAGAAATATATTGTGATAAATGGGTATGCTAACTTTACGGACATGGAATCGGGGCCACTATAGCAGGTGGTTGGTGGGGCGGCGGCGGCGGCGGCGACGGTGGCGGCGGTCGCGGGCACCGCGAGGCACAATTATCCAGGGGCTTAGCCCACCGTCGGAGCTCCGGGAGGGCCGGGTCGTTAAGAGCGACTTTTCCATTAAAAATCGCGCGATTACAATGAAAACAAACCGTTTGGCGCGCGCACGCGCGCTGATGAGACCCGGGCAATTAGGAGGAATGCGTTTTTATCCCTTATACTTTGCGCGTCCGTTCCGAGGCAGGCCCACGCCGCTCCGACCTCCGCCGCCGGGAGGCCAATGGGCCTTAAAACCACGAAGGCGCCGAGTCACTTCACAGAACAACTGCGCAGCTGCGGAACTTGCTTCTAGCGTCAGAAACTTATGTTTGTTGTAGACACAGACGAGTACTCCCATCTAGATGGGTTTTTAAAAAGAACTAAAGTAGAATTCAGATTTGGATGATCCCATAGAACAAGGTGAAGTGAAATAATTTTTGAACACGTTTTTTTTATAATTGAATGAGTGAAAACAAACCACGAAATATAAAACAAATTTATTATTTGTTCTAATGCAAATGTGCTGTGTGCAATTTTTTGCATATTAGCATAAAAGCGTAAAAATGTAGCTGTACTAAAATTTAACTATTAGCATCAAAACCTGCAAACATTTGTTACAGCGATTATAATTTTGAAATTGCTATAAAATTAGTTCATATACTGTATGGAGGTAACACACAAGGCCAGTGGGTGTTGGGAACATTTGAACAGGAGTATAACATTATCAGCTACTATGATTCATTAGTAAGTCCAAAGATACTGAAGATATTCTAAGCTGAACATGAAATAAATGAAAAAAGAAAGATATTTTCAACACATGAAACTACTTTTAATACAGTTTACAGCGTCCTCGACACCACATTTTGCTAGTATATAGTAATTAAAGATACGACTGGGTAAAGATGGGTATAATTGCATGGGTGGAGTGTTAAAAAAAACGATAGGAGCAAATTTTCTTGTATATCACAAGTAGAATTATATCCCTTTATCCAAATGTTACGTTCCATACTTTTTCGTTTCCATTCGAGAATAATTTCAATTTTGAGAAATTTAAGCACGTCTTTACCATTTCAGGCATTTATTTGATAAAGTATAGCTTCTGAAAAATATATATTTTGGTGGGCCTTGCATTGTGTTTGTTTCAAAGAAATATCTGAAAATGGAAGGTACTGATCATGTGGATTCGGATAAATATTAGGAAAAGCTAACAAAGTCATGATAACATTATTTCCCACGAAAAGTAAAGACAGTATTGAGAGATAATACAACATGTATAAATATTGGGAAGTAAACAAAAAACCGGTCACTTTTGACACAGTTTTGCTATAGCCTACGCTTTAGAATGGGAAAACCTAACTGGCATTCACATTTTGTACATTGTAATATTAAGACTAACTGTTTTACACGTAAAACATTTTATTTATTTACGTTAAATATTTTATGTTGTTCCATTAGTCATCTAGCTTAACGTTTACTTCGCCAGTTTAGTTCTATTCATTCGTTGCTTTTATGAACTGTTTGTAGGTACGTAATCTGTGATGTACTACATTATTGACCATATTTCATGAGACTATGAACGATTTGGTTACTTTTCTGAATTATGATTGGTAGGTGTGGAGTTTGCACATTGGAATTTTATTTTCATGGTTGCTAGTAACATAGAGATAATCAACGATTTTTTAAGAAGTTAATGAGCATTCTTAGTTAACTAAACGAAAAATTGAAATAAAACGCACTTCGTATATAACTATTATTATAGTAGTGCAAACAAATATAAACAACATAAGACGAACATTAATATAATCGTAACCAAACAAAGACAAGGAAATAAAATATTTTTTGGTTTTGCATTATGGATCTATATTTTCCGTTTTACATTGCGCGCCCTGCTCTCGTGCTCTTTTATTGCCCGAAAAGTGTCATTTCCAACAGGCACGCATCCTTTCACACTGCGGGCATGGGTTCCGGGAAACTGTACCACCTGATTATCCGGCTGACGTTTTCTCGCACCTGTTTAACAGCGGCGTCCGGCCCAGGTCCAATCACCAAAAGTGCCAAATCCCCATGCTGGATGATTGAGCGCAATACACACATTCTCCTAAAATGGACTTCTGCGAAATTTCATTTCTAAATGTTTAAATTCTACGTATTAGTAACTAACTGGTGTTTGAATTGATTACCCTTTTACAAATGCACGTATAACCTTTATGCATTTTACTTGGAAATGATTTAATCTTTTCGAAGTTACTCTTTTGCAGCATTAGACGATTCAAATATATCAAAAGCAGCACATCAGAAAAAAAAGTGGAAATTTTATTTCCGTTCGTTTTCAAGCAGGATTTTCGATCTGTGAATACGAAACGACACTTGTACGTTCTAATTGGGGCCTTTCTCTGTTTCTACCCACTGTACGCTTTCAATTTTTTACGGATAAATTAATTGCCTAATACTATATAATGATTATTATGTATTAATAAATAGTTTTGATTGGTCTTCGCTGTAACATCTTTTCTACGAAAAAATTAAACCCGAAACGGAAAAATTAAGATATATTAAATTTTTCGAAATATTGAAGTTGTAAAAAGACGAGGAAACACACACACGCACATACACACTCGCACACACACACACACACACACACACACACACACACACATATAAATATATATATATATATATATATATATATATATATATATAATAGTATCTTCTACATTAAAAAGCCTTTGAAGGTATTTTACTGAGACCACATTCCGGAGTGTAGATTTGTCATTATAATTTCATTGACAATGTAAGGAACTTCGTTACTGGATATCTCCTCGAATTAATCTTTTGCATCAGAACATTTCCTATGCAGTATTATAGATCGAAGGTTATAAAATATGTTCGCTTCTACATTATAAGCAAAATAAATCAAATTAATTTGAAAATAAAATATGTTAAAATGTAATTAAGTCATTTGTTTTCGTATACACCGCTCATCGGGAAAACAAGTAGTGTTGATGCAAATGGCACATTTTCTCAAATTGGTAAGTTTCCTAATCTATTATATATATATAGTCTGCGTTAACTTTTTTGTTTTTCTCCACCCTCATCCTAGTAGCTAGTAACCCACCATGAAACATGCAGGCGTTACATTCACAGATTTTTAATAAAATAAAAACTCATGAAAGTACTACTAAACAGAAGTTTTAATGAGGATTATATTTCATCAATTCTAGTTACATTTTAGTTTTCATACAAACATAATTTAGCCAGCAGAGTGAAAAAAAATAATGAGCACCACAGCCCCAGCACAAATAAGTCAACGTTTGTGAATTGAAGGTGAATAATCTCTATACGTCACTGACCATTGATGGCCCTCAATAAGATTTGACCTTAACAAATGGTGGTCAAAATAATCGCTCTCGTGGCTGAATTGATTACAGCTTGGAAACTTCCCATCGCTCGGAGAGTCGAGAGTGATAGTCAGATCCCTTACGCCGCGAGAGAAACAAGCTCCTCACTCAAGGAGTATTCCGCGCAGTACATCGACGTGTATGGCTAGCAGCATATATAAATGTCTGTCTAGCAGCATGTTTGCATGGATATATCCTGAGTTATGATAAAGAACGGGAGGAAATAGAGTATTGGGCAGGAGTCGGAGGGTACGTGATAGACCAGACGGAATCTCAAGACGCCGAAGGAAAAATAGTTTGTAAAAGCGTTGAAGCCCTGCCGCTTTCCTTCCCGACCCACCTCTCCAGCGCTCCTTCCTCCCTCCCCCTCTCTCTGCCACCCTCTCTGTCCTTGCCTCTTCCCATCTCCGTCCACGATCTCGCTCTCATCGCTCTATCGCTCTCCCTGCTCCCTCACCCTCAATGCTCTCTCCCCTTCCAGCCCTCTCTCTCTCTCTCTCTGCTCTCACCCTCTCCCTGCTCTCTCCCTCTCCCTGCTCTCTCGCGCTCCCTTATCTCTCCATATCCCTTACCTCTTCTTTCTCTGCTCTCCCCCTTCTCTATTCTCTCCCCACCCCTCACTCTCTCCCTTCTCCCCCTTTGCCCTTTCCCCCTCTGCCCTCTCCCCTTCTCTGCTCTCCAATCCTCCCTACCCACTCTACCATCCTGCTCTCTCCACCTTCCTGCTCCGTCTCTGCCTCCTTGCTTTCTCCACCTCTCTGATCTCTCAACCCTCTTTCCTATCCCTTCCTCTCCACTCTCTCCTCCTCTCTGCTCTCTTCTCTCATTGCTCCACACACCTCTTTGCCCTCTCCATCTCTCTGTTCTCAACCTCTTTGCTGTCACCATTCTGTGTTCACTCGCCCTCCCTGCTCTCACTGCTCTCCCCATATTCGCCCTCTCCTCCCTGTGCCCTCTCCCCCACCTTCTGCCTCCCTCCTTCCTCTGCTTCTGGCCATCCCCAGCCATCTTTCGGCGCCGAGAGAGCCGGGAGGAAAGAGCAGACGCAGCGAAGCCTTACAGGATCGAAGGCGTCGCCGGCGGATTTGGGTGGTTTGGGCGCCGCCGCCGTCGCCGCGACAAAGCGAGCGCCCTCCCCTCTTCCTCCGCCCCCGACGACTATGCTTGGCCCTTTGCCGGTCTGCAGCTCGCATTGGATTTGCAACGATGCAAATGCTCCCCGTAATGGACAGGTAGCTGCTCACACGTCGCGGATTCCAAAATTCCTATCGGCGGCGTGTCTTCTCAGGAAACATGTGTTATGAGTGACACTCCTAGAAACCTATACTTTTCAATTGAAATAAAACTCCACAATTTAAGAATAACGTCATCTCTGAAGTAGTTTGTAGAAAAATCAGCATACGCATAATGAGAAAAGTAAGAATCCTCAATATTAAGAAAATACCATGTATAGCTAATAAACAGTCGATATCATTACGTGATGCCTTTTTCATATCAAAAGTTTATTTTTTGCAAATATTGACATTTTTAGGATTTCATAATAATCATATCCTTGTGATGAAATAAAAAATTTCCTATGCGAGTAAACAAATTAAAGAAAAAGTTAAAACAGTTTCTGAAAACAATCTTGTAAATATATTGTTTTAGAAATAGCCACTATTTTACTCAAATTTATCCTAAAACTACTCAAAAGATTAAAAAATTGTACACGACATTATTTAAAGATTTACATTTGAAGAACATTTTTCATTAACAAAAATCTACGCCTTTAATTATGTAGTTGTAAGAGGATAACGCAAAAAAGTGTTAACTTTTGCAGTTTTTAAAAATTCAGAGCTCTTATTGAAAATCAATCATAGGAAATTTTAGAAGAATACTTTGATTTATTGGAGCAAAACGTTTGAAGGAAAATTAGATGTGTATTTTAGAAAATTCATAAAATAAGGAATGAGCTTTATGTAAAAATCCCAAGATTAAAATATTTGTTTCAAATTGCGGATTCACGATATCAGCTAGATTGAATGTGAAATATTCAATTTTAGTGAAACTGTTTAGGTGCTAATGCTCATAACAAATGGTTCTAAGGACGAATGGCCAACTGGGAAATCAACTTTTGATACCCAGTTCTAAAAAACCTACATTCTGATTACACTGCACACTTCAGAAAGTATTTCACTACAAAGGAAGAAGAAACATCCGATTTATAGGTATCAGCAAAGATACCTATATGATTCTCTGGCAAAAAATTGAGACATTTCCGGCACCCTCATATAGGTATTTTCGAGAAGATGAAAATTACCGGCTTGGGATTTGAACCCCGATCACCAAATTGTTACAACTAATACTTCGCGTTTTTATGAACTAGTTAGATGGTGTGGTGGTTAGATGGTTAGATGTTATTGGTTCAAAGTAAGAAGTAAAACTTTACTCAGAAACTCTTGAGATTTCGAGAGATTTCACCGTAATTTGTGTTCACAAAAACATTAAATTCTCATATAAAGCTGTAACAGTTTTATTTACATGCGAGGTGATCGAAAAACTTACAGATTTTAAAATTAAAATGTGTATCTTCTTAACGAAAATGGCATTGTTTAGAAATATTCAAGTATTCTTGGTCTACCCACACAAAACGTTCAAATTAACAAAATGTTGAAGTTCATTTAAAACTCTCGTTTAGTGAATTTTTGATATGAGAAAGTAATCCGATTTGACATTATAACAAGATCAAGTATGATAAAGGGCTTTATTGAGGCTACACTGTCTCACAACCTTTCACTCTCTGACAGAGTAACTGCTGAAATGTTACTACTTCTACTGTTGGAAATCTATCGTTAGATGGACGTCTTCAGCGCATGCTTGCCTTCACCAAATCCTGCGGCTTTTTAGCCCCGCTTAATACGTTTCCACGAACGAAATCTGACCCTCCGCGCGTAGAGAGGCAGAACAAACGCGGCGTGCCGATGCGTGACGCGACGGGAGCGGTAGTGCGTGGCAGCGCCGCTGGTTCGCGCGGAGCGGGTGGTGCCGCGGAGGCAGCAGGAACGGTGGGGGTGGCAGGGGCGGCGGGAGCAATGGAGGTGGTGGGAGGCCAGGGGCGGCGAGGAATGCGGTGGCGGCGGGGTTTACGGGAGAGGTGGTTGGAATGGTGGTAAGCGGGAGTGGGAGCAGGCGGGGGTTGCGAGAATATGAGTGGCGGGAGGGGGGGCAGGAGGGGGCGTGTGAGCGGGCTGGAGGCGGGCAGGCGGGGACGGCTTGGGTCGTGTGTGTGTGTGGCGGGGGAGGTGGGGAGTGCGGATGGTGGGATTGTGAGGCTGGGCGGGGAGTGGAGTGGAGTGGAGGGGGCGGGTCCCGGGCGCGCTGGCCCGCCCCCGCCAATCGATCGGCCAGCGCGACCTGGCGGGGGCGGGCGGCGCGGTGCCCTCAACCAGCGGACGCACGCGCGCTGCACGCGTCCCGCCTGCTCCACCGCGCGCGCCCCCCGCTGCGCCCCCCGCCCGCCGTACGCCTCGCCCCCCCGCCCCGCTGCCACCAGCCTCGCACGCCCGCGCCCACGCTCGCCCGGTGCCCGAGATTCAAGCGCACGGCCGCACAGTGGTTTGGATGAGTTCAAACACGCGCAGAAGCACGCAACCAGGTAATGTTTAAAAAGATGAACGTGGCACGCTCATTGTAAGTTCCTGACATTTTGTTTGAATACAAGCTGTGTATTTCCACTCATTTAACATTTTCTATCACATTTTCCCCACGAATCACCTACGACTAAGAGCAAACGAGGTGAACATACAGTGTCATTCGATAATTATACGAATGTATTTCAAGTAACCATATGAGAACATCACAAAACCATACGAATATTTATATTGGGAACCTTCACACTGGCGTAGGGAATAATTCTATTAGTGATGAAAAACTAATATTTCAACTTTAATATTTAGTTCTTACAGTAGTGACCAAAATTACGAGAATTCTAAACATTGGAAGGATTCTCCCTCATAGTAACAGTTCTGTGGCTTTAAATACACGAGCTACGTTGACATTTCAATGTGTGTTGTGCATCTGAAGGTTAATTTCAAACAAACATTATTTCCCTTCACCCTCTCTCTCGTATCTACATATACACACATAGATACTTGCACACACTCCAACATATATAAGTCTAGGCGTTATAATTTTAATCACTTCTCCTTTTCTTTTCCTTACGCAAGAATAAGTAACACCAAAAAACGAATAAGGGGAAATTATCGCAAATCAGAATACATTATATTTTGCAATTCTAGGTCTTGCGTTTCAATTTTTTACAAGAGAGTTCGTACGAGCTTTGGGCACTTAAGCAGAGCAAGACCGGCCAATGATACGAAATGATTAACACTAGGAACGTATTTCACGCAGTGGAAATGTTGGTAAATTTGCTTACTACAGGCACAATTAAATTAATTTTTATTTTTAAACAATTGTGTTCATGCTTCCATGCTTCCATGCAATATAATGCAGCTTGAATTTTCTCTCAAAAACAATGCTAACGACAGAGAGAGCGAGAGAGAGCGAGCGAGAGAGAGAGAGAGAGAGAGAGAGAGAGAGACGGAGAACTAACGAACAAGTGGAGCAGACAAAATAGAGTTTATTTTCCGATGATTTAATTACTTCGTTCTAATGTACAAAATGCAATAATTGATTTAATTGTTCCTGTACATTTAGGAAATCGTGAAACGTTATCTCAAAAATCTTTTTGTTCAACTTGTCCCTCGCATTTACAAATGATATAGCATGTGAAAAGGGTTAGAAAACAAAAATTATTTTAACAATAATGGTAAATTTCAATAATTGTGACGGTAGCAGTGGATATTCGATACTCCATATCACAACACATCAACCTAATAATATTATTAAATGCTTCCTTTTATTTGCTTACATGTACCTCTGTGTTACTAATTCTATGGATATAACTGACATTATTGATATATTAATATGAATTCAATACCCTTCTGCAACGTGTCACAAATATATGCGCACACCCTCTTATTAATTATCTGGAACTAATCTATGATAATTTTTTCTGCTGAAACAGTAACTCTGAAATGACATTACTGCAATTTAAGAGCATAATTCACTGATCATTGTGAAAAATAATGTAGTGCGGTGTAGTGTTGAATGTTTTATAATACGAACGAAAATTGTAAAATCTATATTTGTGAAAACGTGTCTTCGGTTTCCGGGGAACTGAAACCTCATGAGCTTCCCCTCCTCCACCCCGTCCGGTGCGCCAGTGAACATTCTTCGCTAACGAAGATTTACACTCAGTTCATGCTCTTATCAACATGGGCACACATCACATGAAACTATATTGTTGATTGATAGGTTATTAGTCTCTTAAGTGTAGTGCCTGTCTTGTAAGGTGTCAGTGATCGTGCCGCGCTGGATGGCGAGATCCAGTGCCGGCCAACGGTCGGCTAGCGAGGCTTTCCCCAACCAGATATCTCCCACCAGTGGGGTACCGCCCCAGTCGGGACAAGCTCTAAGCTTCCACATCTGTGATAGTGTCGTGCTTGTTAGTGTTCCAGTGTGGAATTAAGGGATGAGGATACGACAAGGAAGAAGAAGGTAAGACCGCGCGCGGTCCGTGGCCCGTTTGTTAGGGTACTGCTCCGGCTTTCGCCTATTGATCGGAGAAACCTCGGAAAAATATCAATCAGATCAGCCAGCCGCTAGAATTCTCCTACAGACAGCGACCGCCGGGACTCGAACCTAGGACCTCCCGTCAGAAGGGGGTCAGAAGGACTGCAGTGACATCAGATGATGCCCTGAGCCATCTCTCCCGGTTTCAAGCCTTGAAATTCAACCTTTCTTTTGGTAAGGGCTCTGGATCCCTATGCAGTGACATCAGTTGATAACTTGAGCCACCTATCCCGATTTCTACTACGTTCATTAAATGAATGTTTTTGGACCTGCTTCCAGTACAGTAATGCAACTAAAATATAAATTAATAAAACGTATCAGCTCATGCAGGGTTGCAAGATTGGGCAGAATTCCACTTTTTGGGCTGGAAAACGGCTCTCTCTCGCGGGACAAAAAATTGATTTCGTGGAATACCGCCCAAAGAGCGAAAATACATCAAAACGTACGTATTTTGTCCGGCTTTTCGAATTACGACAAAAATGTCAAAAAACACGTTGACAGTAAGTTTGATTTTTTACATTATACACGATTTTTCAATAATCATTTGTTAATTTGTTCAATTTACTTTGAGAGATGAATAGTGTTTGTTTTTAGACCTCTAATATAGGGTGTGTTCTAAAAGTCAAACTCATTTGTACTGCTCAACATCAATATATAATAATATATCACATTGCCAGTACTTGGAGTTAATTTTAAAACACGTTTTTGGAAGTACAGTTTCACTGCCAGCAATTTTCGTATAGCCTTAGATAATAAACATGCATATGTCAGCATTTCAGTCGTAATCTTTTTAAGCGAGGGGACTAAGGAGAGTGAAAATAAAATGTGTGGACCATGATTTTTCTCTTAAGGTTATTCCTGCTTCTGCTGTAGTCAAAGAAAGTGTCATGATTAATTTTTTTACTATCCGTGGTACGTAGTTGTACGGAGTAACATACGGTAGTATAGGGAATCGATAATCGAGGTTTCACGGAAATACAGGTTTTGGGGTCCCCTAAATGTGTTGTTCTTTTTCAAAACGTCCGTCTGTCCGCCTGTAACACCACTAGAGCGTAAACGGTATGTAGATTTTTTTTCAAATTGAAGACACCGCTACCTATCTGGTTCAAGTCAAAGATTTGGGATTTTGAAAAACAAAATTTAATTTAGGTGTACTTTACATTAAGTCGCCTGGACATTTTCAAATTATTTTCAAAAACGGAAAAAATTGTAAAAAAATGCCTTTAAATTTCTTGTTTGGATATACTAAAATACACTTATTAAGGTGGTATAGGCATAATTTGCAAGGTTAACTCTGAATTTTTGAAAATTTCAAAATTTTGAATGGTTTCCGGCGTCTTCCAACAATTGCAAAAGGAAAGATAGAAATTTTTCCTTCCAATGAAATTTGTTGAACAGAATCAGTTATTTCAATAGTGTAATGTACATCTTTTTGAAAATGTTTGTAGATCAATTTTTCGTGCAATATTTGCAATTTTAAAAAAATTAGAAGAACAAGATTTTCTCAAAAACGGCTCTCATTTTTTTTAACTTTTAGTGTAGATAGTGCTAAATGCATTCTATAAGATGAAATAAATTGTTTTATTCGTTTGTTTTCTCAAAAAACTACAAAAATGTAATTTTTTGACTTTTTTCTCACGTCGTTAATAATTACATTAGCGGCAATTGGTTCACAGTACTGTATTTATGAGTATATGTTCTTTAAAAAATATCAGATGAAGTTCCTTGAGAACTTAACATGTATTTTCTGTGAAAATGGGCTCAAAATTCAATATTTTTAAGAACGTTCGAACGCTATTTCCTAAAAAACGGTTTCAATTTTTTTCTTTAAACTTTTCCAACACATAGTGCTAATTTTACTTTTTAAAATGACAAAGTTCATTTTGCTGTATCCTTTTGTTTTTTTCAAAAATTATACAAATGTAATTTTTTTAAATGTACCTCAGGTGTTTATTTTGCACTTATCCATCAATTTGTAAACACTATTACATTTTTGTCTAAAAGTGTTAGAAATTATTTTATATAAAATTTTTCGAAAACTCAGTAGTTTCTGTGAAACGAGGTTCAAATTTTGCACTCATACTAACACTTTAACACCATTTCTTTCAAACAGGTCCAAATGTTTCAATGAAAATTTTCGTATAGGACGAGGTTTTGCTCTTCTTAACTAATTTTAAAGTAATAATTCAATATACTATTAGGAAACCGAAAATCTAAGATTGTTTTAAAAACTGTACTTTGGCTGACTATAGATGGCAGCTTGCAAGAGAATGCGGCAAGCCCGAATATCTAGCCGAGACCAGAGAAAATAAAAAACAAATAGGTGAAAGTCAGTGCAATCTGTAGCACCACTAATTAAATATTAAGGTATAACTCATCATTATACGTTTTTACCTAAATATTATTAATTACAATGGTCATAAACAAAAAAATAAAAGTAATAGAGCTTTTCATGTGGTCACTATCTCCAAGAAAATTCTAATGCACTTATTTTAATACAAATTCAAATTTCCCGCGTGGAATATTGAGGTTTTCATATTGGACGAATTTACATCCATCTAAAGGAAGATGTTTTAACGAAGCATCCTGAGCTCATGGGCGGTGAAGTGAAATTGACAATACCGCACAGAAATGCAAATTTGGAGGGTCTGTAGTATAGTTTTACTCATAAATTTGAACAGTGGTAATTTACAAAGAAGTTACTTAATCTAATTACCTCATAAATGTTTTGTATGTAATATGAAGCTTATTCATGTCTAGTCGTGACTTTAATACATTATTCATTCTGTAGTTATGTAACAAACCTGTCTTTTAAAATAGTTACATTCAACAAACAAGTTTACTTAGTCGTTTCAATACATCTGGAGACCAGTATAAAACCAAAGCTTAGAAATAACAATATGCTTCTCTTGATGTAAACAGATATTATATGTATTTCTTTTAATTCGTGTTTTCAGAACCCTTTTTACTTTTCCGGATACATACATAATATATGTAGTAAGGAGAAATGTAATGCTGCTGAAAATAGATCTGGAGATTTAAACGGAAACACTATTGTCTTTGTAAATTAAAATGCTTCAAATGACTTGTAATGAAATTTTTCGAGAACTCAAAAATTTTCTGTGAAAATAAGGTTCGAATTTCGAATTTATTGTAGGCCTTAGGCACCTTTTTCATGAAACCGGCTCAAAATTGTTCAAAGAAAAATGCCACTTAGTTCGAGATTTTACTGTTTTTTAATATTCTTAAAATATATGGTTGTCCGAATAATTGGAGGTGTATAACACAAGAGCCACAATCTCGACATGGACTTATGGTAGCATTGGATTACTTTCTTTATAGTACGTAAACCAGAGAGTAAAATTCATAATTTTTCCCTCCCTAGCGGAAATTCATTCTTCTGTGGCTTATTTCCTACTGAGGCCTGCAGCGTTGGCGGCCTCGCGTTCCTCGCTGATCTCGAACGAAGCGCTGCCTTTCCCGCCCCGCTCCATCCCGCCCTTCCGCCGGCTGCGCCCCAGGGCAGCCAGAGGGCGCCTCGAGAGCAGCCATCGCTCCCTTCGCAGGAGGAGCCCTTCCTTTCTCGGGCGCCCGCTAACCGCTTCGGGAATGTATCAGATCCCGCCCCGCCCAGCTGCGCCCGCCCCGCCCGGCCCCGCCCGCCGCCACCACTACTCTGCGCCTCATAACAACGCCCACCCCGCATCACCGCGCGCACTTCCGCCCGCGCAGCGCCCGCTCCTCACTCCTCTCTTTTGCCAGGTCCTGCCGCTCGCTCCGCCCGCCGCCCATGCCCCGCATCTTGCCCCACCTCCCTTCCCGCTCCATCCTAATCCGGCCCTCATACCCAACCCGCCCGCATCTCCGCGCCCACTCGCCCTCAAACCCAAGCCGCCCGCCTCACTCGCGACTCACCCCCGCCCCCCCCTTTCCCTGCCCCCCCTCACTCCCCCCCCCGCGTTATTGGCACTTGCGAGCGCCACTGGCAGCGGCGCAGAGGAAGCACGGCGAGCGACGGCAGCGAAGACGAGGACTGGCGGCGAAGGGCGGAGGAAGTTGCTTGGCTTGGCGAAAACAAAGAAAACAAAAGGGCATCATTCGATTCAAATCAATGATACCGTTTAAACCGGGCATCTGGCATCCGGCGGTGTTTTCCAAATTTTCGCAACTAACCTCTAGGGCTCGATTATAAGCTCTTCTTGGGACATATGCGGTCTAAGCTGTTGTATTTTTTCAGTTAGGCACGTTCACGATAGTGTTGATTTTCCCCAAAGTTGCATCGTAGTATCCTGAGAGTCACTGAAATTAAACATTTTAATTAACTTCATAATGCTGCTGCGGGGGTGCAGCAAAGACCAAGCGATCCGACGAGGCGTTCGTATGTGGCTAAATTCTCGGAAGACACCGCCGTCTCCCTGAGGTGGCGTTGAAACGCAGGCCAAGGCTAGTCGTTTAAATTAATCGCAAATACGACGTCTCGCTTTGAGTCAAGAGTTTTTTATTCGTCATAAAAATCGGTTCATTTATTAAAAATCCGAGACCGCGTCAATGTAGCACGTTCATACTCGTAACGTGATTTTTTGTTTTTCCGCAACATCTCCACATTCAAATTCTTAATTCTTTAGGGATGGACATAACAGAATTGTTCATTTAAAATATCTTTCAACAATTTATTAAAGTTTTAAATGTACAGTTAAGTAATCATTATTATGCTTCCCCTCACTTCCAAATTTTGAGATAACCCCGTCAACATCGTCTCGAGAACAATATCAATAGAGTAAAAAAGAAAACTATTCATATCATAATCTGGATTTTGTTGAATCTGTATCAACGTATAGCAGCAATTCCAATAATATTTTAATCAAAGTTAAGTAATCTCGCTGAAGAAATATATATGAAATATATGAATTGAGCAACAAATAAAGTGTTGATGAAATGTCAGTCACATGTATGCAACATACAAATTTATAATAAATAGAAATGTGTTACTATTGTTCAGTGCATAATAAATACATATTTTTAATAAATTAGTCGTGGAACATGGAGCGTAAATAAATAGAATCTTGAATTATGTTCATTGCAATTTGTGTCTTTTCTTGTTTTTCAATCTGGACTAGAAACTTACAAGAGATACACTTAGCGTTAAAATTCAAATTTTGAAACAATATTTTCGTAGTACATACAGCATTACTAAACGGAACCTTGAATTCAGTTCATTGGGTTTTGATAGGTTTCCTCTTCTTCGAACTGGACTGGGTGTTTTCAAAAGATACCCCCAGCATTAATAATTCAGATAACGACACGTACTACATATTGGTATGTTTTCGATTTAAAGAGTGTTCCTTACGGAGACATTTTTGTCTTCAATATTATTTCGAACCCGTCCCAGAAAAAATTAATTAGTAACTGCGAGGGTCTCGAAAAATCGGCCTCACAATGACCACGCTATTCCTCCCCAAAATTTAACAAATAAATCATGTGATTTCGAATCGTATAGTCGACATTCCATTTTGTGAACGATATTCAATGAAAATCCCTCTGGTGGACTATTTGATGCATTCAAGGAAGTGAAGCAAGGGATCAAATCCTTTTAAGGGAACCTCGTGGAAAGATTGTAACATACATCGCGTTTCAGGCTCAAACTACGTATTGATTCGCATATGGCTAAAAATTACAATAGAAAAAAAGAGATATTTGTATTTCTCAAGTACACGAAATGATCATGCGAAACGGCCAATGCCTTCCTCGCGTAACTCAGATCACCGCAAAAGTTATTTAATTTATTTCGGGTAGGTAAGAGTTGAAACTGTGCGTGCGACGCCGGCTTTTTATTTATCCTTTCAGGAAGCGCCTAATGGATTACGCCGGGAGGAGGCTGGGGAGCGGCCCAAAAGGGAGATTTTCAGAAGGGAGACAAAAGCGGATGCGGAGGGCGGCCGTTCCTACGGAGGGGTTGCGACTGACGCGGGGCGGGGGC
>BOPP01000012.1:15946340-15973066 GCA_017312745.1 Gryllus bimaculatus
GGTGAAGCTGAGGGATGTGATGGTGGGAGGAACCCTGAGGTCGACGAGGGTGTGTAGACAGGACAGTTAAAATAAAGAGAAGAACGTGCGGGAGTGGAAAAGAAAACACAATAGGGCGCAGTGGAAACGCGTGGTCAGGAGACAAGACTTTGTTTGGCGAATTCGTCGTGAAAGTTAAAGGTAGAGGCTGTTCAATATACCATTTTCACTTTGTGATTATCTTGCGTTAATACGTGAATGTTAATGTTTCGTTTATTCCATTACAAGTAGTGAACGAAATATAATTGCACTAAAATGGGGAATATAAGAACTGTAAATCCTGTGCTTGGGTGAATAGTGGTTAACGTACGAGTCTTTTAACCACCAGAGCGCGGGTTTGCTCGAGGCTGAAGTAATTGCAGGAATGCAATTCCGTGAATAGTGCAAGTGCGGGGAAATCTACAGAAACCATGCTTTACTTGTTGCATGTAAAAGAGCGGTGGCAAAAAGCAAGGCAAAATTAAATCCTGTGACATTTCCCATCCTAATAAGATGTGATATCCGCTGAGCCCGGAAACAACCGACTCAAGTAATGATAAATTGCCTGTGACCTCTTTTATGGCTCATCCTGGTGACAACTAGGAGAGACAAACTCTGCTGTAAAGAAGCCTATTGGGTGCCAACTTAATAATTCCCAGAAATTTAATCCCTCGTCTCCAACTACTCGAATTTTACTAACAAATCATAAAATATTTTTGCTGAATTCAATATTTCCTCTTGCGCTTATCGTAATAGTAAAAATAAAACGCGTACTTATATATATTAGAGAGAGAGAGAGAGAGAGACAACAAACAGAACAAAACTAAAAGAACTTATTACAGAAAACAAAAACATAATATAAAAATCTAAATAGCCAAATCACAGAATTAATTACAAATATTTATTACAAACACTTTCAAAATATCCAAATTTCGATTATGAACACTGAAAACATTTCAGAATTGTATCTGAAATTTTAAATATAAAACTAACCTCTACTATGAACTACGTCAGAAAACAACTTAATGTAGTTTACTAATATTATGTACCATAACCTGCTGTTCAAACTATAAAATACTCAAACTTAATTAACTCCTCTATCTCTCCTCCTCAGCAAAGAAAATACCAATATTAACAGCCAATTTTTATACATTGCTGCCAGATTTAAAATAAAACTCTACACCTATTTTTTTTTAAGAATCAAAATACTTAAATTAAATTATCTTGTTTTTCTATTTCACTCATTTTTGTGATTTGAAGGCCATTTGTAAAACGTATTGTCCGTTATAACGGTGAATATTATAACTTTCTGAACATTTGTCTTACTTCCTGCATATCGGGGTAACACTTATACATCTTTCAGTCAAGCAATATCTTATAAATTCATATCTGTATTTCGAAAATAAAAAAGTAATCATCATGCTAGTATGATATCTTATTTCTCTTAGCCTTTCTCTTTCTTTCTCTCTTTCTCTCTTTCTTTCTCTCTCTCTCTCTTTCTCTCTCTCTTTCTCTCTCTCTTTCTCTCTCTCTCTTTCTCTCTTTCTTTCTTTCTCTCTCTCTCTTTCTCTCTCTTTCTCTCTCTTTCTTTCGTTCTCTCTCTCTTTCTTTCTCTCTTTCTTTCTCTCTCTTTCTTTCTTTCTCTCTCATTCTTTCTTTCTCTCTCTTTCTTTCTTTCTTTATCTTTCTTTCTTTCTTTCTCTTTTTTTCCTACTTTCTCTCTCCCTGGATTTATTTTATTTTCCTGATTTAATTCCCTAGTGTTTTCGTGCGGGCCGGCTACGTGTCCAGAACCGCACACCGCGTTCGGTCAGTAGCCTGCTTGTTAGAATAATTTTGTGGCATTTGCTTTTGTCGCTAGAATGCTCCGATATAACGACTTAATTCTACCTAGCGGTCAAACTGGTTTCAAAAATGCGCTACCGGTAGGAATTGTAACTCTAGGACTTCTAAGTCAGCGAAGATGTGGAGGCAACAGTAATACCAGTAATACTGCCACCGAGCTATGGCAGCCCGTCTTTAGGTGAAGAAGAAGACGGTGACGGCGGGGCGAATAATAATAATAATAATAATAATAGTAATAATAATAATAGTAATAATAATAATAATAATAGTAATAATAATAATAATAATAATAATAATAATAATAATAATAATAATAATAATAATAATAACAATAATAATAGTAAGGAGAAGATGACGGGGATGGTGGAATGAGTGGCAGGGCAAACGGCAGAATTCTGAAGAACCATTCCTCAACCGTCTTTCTATTGGTTGATTGATAAATTGATTATTTCCTGTTTCCAGGCGCTTCAAATGCTACGGTTCTTAAGCCTGTAACCATAGTACATATTTTATCACAGGAGTTGGCGGTGATGGTCCTTCGCTGATTTATGAGATCCGGCGCGGACGTACCCATCACTTTTAGGGTTTTCTCCTACCAAGTGTCCGCCACCAGCAGTCGGGGTGAGCACCAAGCTCCACACTGGTTTTCCGATATGTGTGATAGTGTAGTGCATTTGTGTGTATGAGAGAGAGAGAGAGAGAGAGAGAGACAGAGAGACAGAGAGAGAGAGTAAGTAAGAAGTGATGATAGGACACGGAAATGAAAGAAAAAGATTGTCCTCGGTCCTTGACCCGTTTGTTAGAGTATTGATCCAGCATTCGCCTGGTGTAGATCGGAGAAACCACGGAAAACTACCGATCAGAGCTGCCAATCCTAGAGCTCTCCTCCAGACAGTGGCTGAATTAGACCTAACAATCATGCTAGAGCCGAAAATCAGGCCACCATCGGAACTTGAACACTAGGAGCTTTGTCCGGGGATCGATCCTGGAGAAGGCGAGCACATTGACCGCTCCGCCAGGGGTCGCCTAGGCTCTCTTCCGTTGGCGACCCTCACGTCGCGTAGCGTCGCGACGGTGTGTTGGCGGGGGCGGCGGGGCACCGGCCGGTCGTTCCTTGCCCACTCCCTTAAGGCGTACGGGCGGCCGGAGTACAATTTCAGCGCCGAGGCGCCGAGGGGGCGTGACTGGGCTCGCCTTCCGCCCTCGCGCGGGGCGACGGCCCGCGCCGCTTCCACGCACGTGGTTGAGGTAGGCGATGCTCTCGGCGACCGCTTCCAACGGCGGCCGTTGCACCTCGCAGAGCAGTCAACCTACAACGACGACACTGCCCTTGCGGTTGTACAAGACTTGAAGTTCCAGGTAATGAATCGAACAACCCGATGATTTTTCACAAATATTATTGATAGAAGATTTTTCAAAACTTTAAAATCGGCAAAATAATATGATCTATTTGTTTTGTAAGTCACTGACCACGAAAATAATGCTTGGGTTGTTGTTGGCTAGAAGTCGTTTCCGAGGCGTGTTATAATTTACAAAAGTATTCAAAAATATAATTTAAAAAATATATAGCACAGAATGTTACTTTAATGACCTATCCTTGTGATTTTAATGAGTATTCTCTTTCACCGTCCAACACTAATGAACTAACATTGTAGGATTAAATTTCGCTTTGAATTTTTGAAATGTCTTGATGAAAGTGCTCACCTTTCAGGCAGGGAACTGAAGCCGGCGTGCTACGTCCAGAAGGGAGGTGTGGCATACTCGCTTGTATGCGCACTTAGGGCAGCTGGTGCATCACACCGAACAAGTTATCGAATTATCAGGCCATCGGTTGTGGTGACCAGGAACATTCGTTCTGTTAACGGGTCAATATTGTTTATTGTAATTATTGTAAATAGTATTCAGGTGTTGGAGCATGTTTCAAATAAATACCCAATAAATTACAAACCGTTCACGTCTGTGAATTATTGCCTTGGCAAAGACGCCACACTAACTACGACTGCGGCTGCGTGAGATTTCATGCAATCCTAATATAAGAATAACATTGAAAGCGACCATTACACTTGTTACGTATTGCCCGTGTTATTCGTTGGCTTTGAAGACCGTCTTGATATTGAAGTGCCTCAGAATATTTCCAGGTTTGTCTTTAACTCCTTCTACATATGTAAAAGAAGTGCAGTTAAAATAGTTATAATTTTAAACTTAAGTACCAAATACTCAATTTACAAAACTGCACCTACGGATTACGAAATTTCCCTCCAAAATTTGCAAACTGATATATTGTTGCTTTAATTTCTACAGTTCTTTACAGAAAATGTATACGAACCTCATTTGCCATGTTAATTTGGCTCTTATCTCAGGAAATAGCCATGTAATGAAACAGAATAAAAGAGTCATTATCAGCAGAAACACAATGATATGAGTTGTATTTTGGCTGCAAGCACCACTGAATTTTTGAGTCATCAACATTTTACCACATGCACAGTGAGTTGCATATTGTGGTTATAATCACATGCTTGTATGCTTTGCTTATCATGCGCCACATTGATTTGGAGAATTGTTAATCTACAGTACTTCATAACAGTGTTATCCAGTATGTAAACATACTTATATTATAAAAAAATTAGCGTTGAAATTAGTTATTAAATCTGTATCAGTAGCTAAAATTCATGAAATTGTAAAGGTGTTCTTTTTGTTCAAATATTTACCAATATCACCTAACAAACAAAATTAAAACTTATCCTCATTACTTCTTATAATAGGTATTAATTTATTTATTTACAGTATTATTCGAATATAAAGATTTCAAGTTGAACACTAACGCAATATCTTGGTATAATTATCACTATATCATGCAATGTGGTTGCATGTACAGTGAACACAGACATTTTCGTGATTAACTATGAATGTCAGTGGTAATGGTAATTGCCTTTATTCAAAATATGGTGCTCATCTGGGCATTACAGTCAAGTTGTCCAGCCATTGCACAAGAAAAGATATCGAATTATACAAATCGGTTTATCCTCTTGATATGCTTTCCACGGACATTTAAATGCTATGAAAGGCAATGTTTGAAATGCTATGAAAGGCACGGGCTCTACAGAAATGTAGGTAAGAATGTTCAAAAATTTGGAGATACGAAACTCCCCCATTGGACTCCCCCATTAGAAAAACAACCATTTTGTTTACTATTTATTACTTTTTAACCTTTTCACTAACAAATGCTTTCGTATCTTTCTTCTCGCCTTTGTTCTACGTACTAAATTTTAATAATGAATAATAATTAAATATCCTCCAAAAGTTACTTCCAAGCCTGAGCACATCACAAGTACGCTTATTCAGTTTTAATTACCCCGCAGGAACGAACAACATTCAGGGAATACTTGCAGTAAACTTCTTTTCCGGATCGTATTTCAAGGGAAACAAAACTAAATAGGCGGAGATAAGTTCCCGGGAGCCCTGAAAAAGAACGCGACCTCCGCCGGCGAGGGTCATCCCCCTCGCAAAAGCCAGCGCCCCCCCCTCACGCAGAGGGCGAGCGCGAGTGCGAGGGCGGAGGAAGGAGGGAGGAAGAAGGAGGGAGGAGGGAGGAGAGGGAGGGATGACGTCAGAGGGCGTCGTCCCGACTAAGCAGCGCCGTCTCCCAACACGCGGCCGTCGACGGATGGGCCCGACCTCGCTGACCCCCCAACCCCGGCCGGGGCGCGCGGCGGCCAACCCCGCCGTCCGGCAGCTGAGAGCGGTAGACTTCCGCGGCGGCCGGAGTCAGTATTTACTTGGCTGTCCGGTGACGCGCGTCCATGGCGAAGGTGCGATTCGGTCGCCATTCGGCGACCTTCCTCAGGGCGAAATATCGTAATGGCGTAATGCGTAATGCCGTAAGAGCATTATGCCCTGAGGAAGGTCGCAGAATGGCGACCGAAACGTCGGCACCTTCGCCATGGTCGCGGCAGCGTCACCCGGACAGCCAAGTAAATATTTCCCTGTAGCTGTCGACCCAACAAAAAAAGTCTGCAATTTTGGGTCTATTTTATGTTCTTTAGTACATTTGATTTCTTTGTGATTTTAGGTATCAATTTTTTTCTTTATAAATAATGTAAAAATGCATGTGTTTATATCACATATCGTAACTCTTCAACGAATTGATATATTTTGATAAATCTTTTTTAATTAATTTTCTTAATTAATTTAAATAATGTTTTAATAAGACAATTGAATTATCAAGTGAATGTACTAGAATGGTAAAGACACTGTGAAAACTAAAGAGTTAGAATTTGTTTATTTGAGAAAATATTGTTGTTAAATTTTGTTTGAAGATTTTGGTTTATAAAATTGTTTACAAAATATTCTAGTTCATTCACTACATATCTTCATGGGTAACAGGCTTAAAAAAGAACTACATTATTATCTTTAATTGTTTTTGATTTATGATGTTTGAAGTGTATGATTGTGCTGAAAATTTCTAATTCGGGGAAATATATCTGAAGTTCACTCACTAAGAGCGTGACAGTTGACATTCGCTACGAAAAAAAAACTTTCTTGAAAACTAAGAATCGTGTCAAGATGCGGGTTGAACGATTTAAAAAAAATACAACAGAGCATACGACCCAATAAAAATTGAAACCACGAAATTTCACGATTTTTCATCACTCTTGGGTAGTTTCTACCCTAATGAAGGCCAGAGGAGGTTGTCTTCAAAATTGCGTTTTTTAGTTTTTTACATAAAAGACATACTATTGGCAAAAATGCTGCTAAACAAACCACCCAAAAATGTTATTCAAAGAAATAACATCCACCCTGCTCAAGAACAACAAATAATATAGTGTTGTTTAACACTACATTTAAATAAATATTTCAACAAGGCTCTTCACAAATACGGAATTCGCATAATCAATACACTGTTCTTTAAATACCAACAATATCCAAAATTTGGTTACTCCGTTACGAAATACGTGAACAACAAAGGCCGGACAGCCTCTTTCTTAGAGACTTGCCATCACATTACATTAGCTACTCCGTAAAGAGGGACGCGCTGAGTATTAGAAAACAGTCAGTACGCGCAGTATGAGAATAGGCGAAAAAACGTAATCAAATATTTGCATTTTCGGTCCAAAATAAAGTCTTTCCGAGTAATTAACTAAATCTTAGACACCTCTCTCATAGTCGGATTCTGCGTAGTTTCCTTTCAATTTCTGTGCATGTAAATAATTTGTAATATACTATATAAGTATGCTTTTATTTTTCAAATAAGCCCTACTAGTCGTACATGGATTGTAAGTTGTTTTTGTTCTCAATATAAATTGACATTTCCCATTTTACTAATTGTCGAACAGAAAAAAATCTCATTCTTCTTATTGTTGTTGTTCTTCTGCTTTTTCTTCTTCGCCTCTCTCTCTCTCTCTTTCCCTCTCTCCCTGTCTTTGCCTCTCTCTCTCTTTTCGTATCTTCCTCAGTTTCTTCCCCTCTCTCTTTCATTTAACGAGCCAGTTCTTCGCTCTTTATCTCCTTCAATCGACTTCTACCTCTTCTCCCGCATTTAGTCTTCCCCGATTCCATTTCCCTATGCTTCTCGTGCTTCACCTCTCTCTTCCCCAAATCTGCACCCCCGTCATGTTCTCCTGGCGTCCCGTGGCTAAGCATTAGCCAGCCACAGGCCCCGCTCCCGCCCTCGCCCCCGTCCTCGGCTCCGCCACCACCACCTCGATCCGCCTCTGCCCGCCTCAACGACTCCGCCGCCGCCCCCGCCGCCGCTGTCGATGTGACGGATGCGCGCGAGGCGAGGTGTCGGGGCGAGTCCGCAGCCTTTTTGCGGCGTCTTGGGGACCTGGCGGTGCCCGAGGCGCGACGCGGTGACGCCACGGAGAAATCGCCTTCGGTCGAGGGAAGTGGCAGTGGGGGCTAAAGAAAATAATGGAAGCGCCAGCAGGGACAAGGGCAAACAGTTGTCAGTGGTTGGGTGAGAATTGGTAGTGATATTCGACGATGGACGTAAGGGAGGGCATAGTGGACATTATGCCCAAGTAGAAGAGTATACGTTCTCTACGACAAAATATTCAGCACACATTTTGTGACTAATTTGTCCCCTCGGTGACTGGTATTGCCAAAAACTAATATAGCGTCTAATTCCACTAATTAATCGATAATGACTACATCTTACAGCTACTTGCTGTATCTTGGGGCTCTACTTACAACATAACCAAAGCGATTGGGCAGGTGTTTGTGATAAGTCCATTCCAGCTCCTACAATTTCGCAAGGCAGTAGAGTTGTAGTTCTTATTTAGAGTATTGAGTTCAAATTGTTGAGAAGTAAAGAATTTCCACGCAAGTAAGCTATGCCTATCAATTTTATGTAGTTACATCACATAACTTACAGTATTGCAGTAGTTAGGACACGTTTTTGAATGATGTATGCACATGTACCAAGTTCGAGGTATATTGTCTCGTAATATGAGAGAAATTGTGAATGATATGATGGTGTATTTGTTCATTTTATTTAATTTTGATATCTGAAAATACATATTGAGAAACATTTATTTTTCTGAGATTATCCTTGAATGGGAGTACATTAAAACAAATTTGAACAGATTTTAATATTTTATTTGAATCAATTGAATACTTTTTTAAACTGTTAAAACTTTTTAACCTTTTAAACTTTTAAAAGTTACGACTTTATATTCTTGAAAATTAAGTAAACTTAACATTTCTGTACTGATGTTTCTAATCTTACTCTCCTCTAAACGAAATCAGGCAAAAATGATCACATTTCAATTATGAAAATTAACCTAGGCCAAGTTTAAAAATAAATGAAATTACGCTGTTTTTGCTCCAGTCCAAAAATGTGGATATTGAAAGCTTATAATCCCCCTTCGATTTCTTTTTTATGAATTGTAACGTTGAAGAATTTTTATTTCCATAATTACAAATGCCGTACATATTTCATTTTAACTGTCGCAGCTTTCAAATTTCATTTTCCAATAAATAAGAAGTAGGAAATCTAGCAAGAAATAAGAGTAATGAGCACATAAAATTGCAAATTCTTTCACTTGTTAACTGCGAAAATAAGTCACAAATGAAAAGAGAATGCATTCTGCCCATGAACTCCGAAAATTATACGAACATTAACGAACAACAACATTTTATACGATTATACGAACAATAACATTAGTTGACAGGCTGTGGATTCCATATAGGAATACGTGGAATGTGAAATCGATGTCATTCGCCGATTTAAAAAACAGCCGGAACTTTTAATGAAATGCTTGAATAGAAAAGTATTATTGGTATATTATTATTATTATTATTATTATTATTATTATTATTATTATTATTATTATTATTATTAATATTATTATTATTGCGATCCATCTTTTGGATACATGAGGTAATAGAACAGCAATAATGATTTAATGACTAATAACGATGAGATAAATTTTACGATGTATCCCACGCCTCACACCAGACTAAATCATCCACTGTGGGAATTTTTAAGATATTTATATTATTTCTACACTTATAATGACGGCAAAGTCGTTTATAGTCGGCTATTCGAAAACATCTAAGTTGACAAAAATGATCTCAATTATTTCACAATTTCATTCGAAATCATTAATGCTATGTACTTAGCTAAAGCACGAAATCACCCACTAAAACGTGCAATTCCAACCAACATCCCTTCTGTTCAGGCAGTGCGATTGTCATTGCCGCTGCAGACGACTTTGCAACGTGAGTTGATGAGTTTTAATAAAAAAGTAGGGATATTGAAATACAAATCTCTAGCTTTTGATGATGGTGATGCCGAAAGTTATCTGAAATGGATTGGTTCTGATAACGGTAGTGATATTAGTGGTGCTAGAATTGGTTGTGATAATGGTAGTGATCTTGGAGGTGATGGTGGTGGCGAAGATGGAGTATTGGTTGTTGGTGGTAATAATGATATTGGTGATGGTGATATTAATGTCCGTGGTGGTGATGTTGATAGGATGTGGAGTGGGGTTTGTGATGATCGGGAGAGGAGCAGAGGGATATGTGGAGTGGTAATAGCACTGGTACAACGGAAGGCAGGGAGGGGAAGTGCGAGAGGAAGCGTGTGGAGTTCGCGAGAAAGGCGAGAGAGAGAGAGGGAGAGAGAAGGGAGAGCGGGAGAGAGAGAGAGGGAGAAGGAGAGGGAGGAGAGGGAGAAGGGGGGGTCGGTCGTGTCTCCGATTGGCACGAGGGTGGCTTCGCTCTGCACAGCTTTTTCTGCCGTCTGCTCTCAGCTCTCTCCAACAGTCGATCGCGGGTTTGGAGACAAGCGTAAACTTCTTCTCCACCAGCTCCCTGAAGCTTAGTCGATTTTCTGTCCGACTCCTTAAATCCACCGCAATAGCATGACTGTGGAAGCGTGACGTGTATTCCAAGCTTCCATAACATAAATATTAGGGGTACACAAATATCAAGTTATGAAACAAAACCAAGTTCCAAAACAAAGTTGGGCGGAAAACTGTTATAATATATAAATATATATATATATATATATATATATATATAATTATATATATATATATTATATATATATGTGTATACACACATAGCAGATGTGTGTGTGGTGTGTGAGAGAGAGATAGAGAGAGAGAGAGAGCAGAGAGAGAGAGAGAGAGAGAGAGAAAGGAGAAGAGGAGAGAGTGTTCTGCGGGTTGCATTTGCTCTCTCATTGTAAGCGAACGACACTTATTCAACTTAAATATCTTTTTTAATAAGCCACTTGTAAAAGTTGTTATTTTTACTGTATTAGCAGCGTACTAGTTCAATTTTTATCATTAGAGCTAAAAGTGAGACGATGTTCAAATGTTCAGATAAAATAGCGATTGTAACAAAGAAAAAGTACTTTGTCTGATCAGATACCACAGATATTGCGACAAAGGAAATATCGTCTACAATCAAAGTTATAATAATTTTATTAATTATATTTCCAGCGTAAACTTTTGGGAACACACTTTTCTCATATTCAGTGGCGCAAGGAGTAGGAAAATTAACATTTCGCATAAAAATATGCGAAAAAATTAACAAATAAATTGAAATAAAGAATAAATCATTAAAATTTTAAAAAACATTGAAGGGAAAATGTTAATTTATTTGGTAAAATTGTATTATTTAATAGGCAAAACAACTATTAATTTTTTTTCTAGATTCGGAAGAAAAATCATAATCAGTCGAACTGAAACAGTTATTATTCTTCCTACAAAATAACCATGTAATTTTCTACATATAGACGCAAGAAAATATTTTTTATAAGAAGAACTCACAGAAGTGTTTAAAAGGCGAAAAAGTGGCAAATTTTCCTGTATTAGTACGTAACTTTATTTCTAGCAAGTAGATGCATTGAAGTAATCTAAATTTGGGGTATTGTATTGTTGAAATCAAAAATATGTAATCAATCGAAATAACTATGATGTTTGTATAATGTATGTAAATGTATTCAATACAAATATTAAACCAGCTTGAAAGACAAAAAATGTGTAAATAAGGGTTTGTTATGATGATGCTCTAATTACTATTAATGATTTCAGTTTCAGTAAATCTGCAATATGTGTTAACTCCTAATTGACAATATCGTTAATTTCCTAATGGCCTCCATCATACAAATCTCGTAACTGGGGTACAATACATGCATGAGTAGATTTGTCGAGTCTCCCATTGTTGTTAAATCAGATTTTATCGAATTTTCTGTCGATATCTGGCTGTAGCAAAGGGTGTGGGAGCGAAGGGAGAATGAAGGAAAGCAGGAATAACGAGGTGCTAGAACCAACCTTCGAGGTCCAAAACCACCAGTGACAGGAAGGTGTGGTTTTGTGCACTGAGTGGATGACAGGGGGGAAGAAAGATAATGACGTGACGTAAGAGCTTTCATAAAGAGAGCAAATACGATATAGCTGTAAGAATCGTATATTAACACAAAGATAAGAATGGAAGAATTATACTTAAATCGATTAATAAGGATGCAATGCTGAGTGTTATGCACAAGACATATGACATCCTTCCCTTGGAACTTTCAAATACGTGAGGAAACTGTAAATAAAGTAACAATAGATATATTGAAATGAAAAATTAGTCTATTTTTGAGAAAGTGATGAATATTCACAGATCGATATAGAGACATTTCAAGTGTGGTTGATTTTCAATTTTGCACTACGTATTTGTACTACTACAAGAACTACTATGTATTTTGAAAAAGTCTTTCTAAATTGTTCTGCATATGTGTCACACATTTTAAATAATAAAATTAATCATGGATAATGTTGATGAGTAGTTGGTTAAACAAAAAGTTATTTTAAATTTCCAAAGTTTTGGAACATTATTGTTCCCTCTCCAGGGCTTTCTATTGTTGGCCATGATTGAGGATAATAGAAAAGCGAAACATTTTTACAATGAAACGCGGACAAAACAATTTAAGAAAATCGTACAACGTAAATAAATAATATTTTTAATCATTCAAACAACACGCATCCCTTTCAATTAAACGAGTACTTTTTCCATGAATGAATATTTTTCTCAATACATCATTTTCTAACAATACATTGGAAATTTTGGAGTAAGAAATATTATTTATTTTGAATTTTACGGTAGGTGCTACAGATAGAGTACAAACAGTCAATCTTGACTTCTCACATCTCCAAAAGTCTGAAATACTGTGCCATCGCGTGACGGGTTACAGTTCTGCGCAGCATCTCTGAATACAGAGATTAACAGATTAGTTTTAAAGTATCGAAAAGGAGGAGAGCTTCCTATCTACACTTTTCGAGGAAGGACAGAACCTACAATAGGAGGACTATCCTTCCTAAAGGAAGACGTTTGGTCCCCTTAATGATACCCGATAAAGTAACAATACAGTTCAGAAACGACGGAAAACTAATAGAACTTTTTATTTGACTTTGTGAGAAAGACATCGGTGAGTTCCTCCGGCACACCTATTCTTGATCGTACTGCGCGCCACCAGTCTGCGTCACGAACCACGTGACCACAGTACGGACATTTCGTTTGAAAAGCCAGACCAGCCGTTGGCCGCCATGTTGCATCGAGAAGTGTTGAGAAGCATTTTGAAAGTGGAACAAAGTGATAATTTTCAAGAGTAACCAATCAAAAATAACACGATGAAAGTGTACAGAATGCAATATTTAAAATAAATTCTTCATAAATCTGTTTCAATGTTTTCTAAGGATGAGGTGTCCATTTTTGTATCTGGCTCCATTTAAAATTCCCGCTAATATTGTGACGCAAACTGGTGTTCGAAGATCATTGGCTTAAACTGGAAACAATGCGCAAGAGCTCCCTCCCGTAACATTTACACTTCCAATGAATTTAAGTGTGGTCGTGAATTGAATAAAATATAATATTTATTTAATAAATTTCATAAAATTCAAAGTTGTTAAGGTCAATTACGTATGGCACACAGATGAAATTAAAGGGGTACATATTTTACAATCGTTCACCATAATAAGATATGTTTCATCTGTTATTTTCGAGGCCTTTGTAACATCACTGAAAGTAACTAAGTGAGAAACATCCATACAAACTCCTCGTTTCAATCAATGACGAATCAATAATTTCACTCAAGTCAGTGAATCAATGACAAACGTGGAAGTTGTTTTAGCTTCTGAGTGATGCGACAAGTTCAGAATTATTTGAGGACAAATTATATACGCTGTAGATACTTATTCATGGTGGCTTGTACTGGGTTACAAAACTTAGAATGGGGCAGGTGCCCAGATAGGAACTAGTGGTGATACAAAAGTGGTAATGCTTTCTAGCATTATTTGTAACTTTCAGAATTTTCGAAAATTTAGTGAGTTTCGTGTAAATAACACCAGAACTATTTTTAAACGTCCTTTCTTTGGGCGATGAAAACGTTTAAGAAAACATTTGAAGCCGATTTTGAGAAAAAAACTTTTTTTACAAATCTCCTTTACTTCAAGAAAAAATTATGCAAAATCTCCTCACCTCCCGTAGAATGCCTTATTTAAAGTCAAGTTTCTTTATAACAGATGGCATTATGAAAACGGGATCTCTGTCATCAATATTCAACTTTCCATGTTCTTCAAGTTGATATTCCATTTTTAATATTTTGCAAACTTTAATATTGAGCTGCCTCTACTTCTTGGTAAACGTGGCTCAATGGCTGTTAAGTATTTGTGAAGAAGGCGAAAGAGTAAATTTCTGTGTCTACGCCAACGTGTATTATTGACAGACATTGCATGACAGACCTTGTACCAACTTTCAAATGCCAATTTTTATTTTATAAGATCTTATGTAGAAGAGCATTTTGAAATAACAAATTGCCACAACCCTACACGGACTCTTATTAAAACATGTTTTTCAGTGTTCAAACATATACAGCCATTCGAAGTAACGGTTTAGTTCTATTATTTAGTTTATCGTTGTATAACGTTATTATGCATTATTATTTTTATATGTTGTGGCGACTTCTTTTTCAATTGATCGATTCCTCCCGATAAATTTCTTATCAACCTAATTTCATATGACAGCGCAACCGCTGGTGACTAGATAAAACCCAGAAGCTCACGAGGAGGATAAAATAATATGTAAAACGGACGAGGTAAGAAAATTCCCAGTTTATTCCGGGTGGTGAGGCAGCAGGGCCGTCCGCCTCGGCGGTTGACGCCTCGACCGCTAGCGCGATGCGAGGCGGGGGATGGGGGTGGGGGTAGAGGAAACGCGGAGTCAGGTTATTGATGCGAGATCGAAGCCCGCGACGTCTGGCGTCGCCGGTTTATCACCCCCTTCCCCCGCCCCCACGGGCTTCCTCGGTATTAACGGACGCGGCGGAGGCGGAGGCGGACGAGGAGGGGCAGGAGCCGGAAGGGGTGAAAGGCCGCTCACGATGCCGTTATTGCCGTGAGCGTGGTTGGTGAAGATTGGGTGGTGGCGCTGATGCTGGCGGTGTCAGCAGTGGAGCTGACGGTGATAGCTTAGGTGTGAGCGAGAGCCGTGGGCTGGGAGAGGTGAATCAGAGCATCCATTTTGTTATTGTAGTATCTTGTTATGTTATTGCATGCAATGTTATTGCAGTATATCTGATCGGAAGGTCCTAGGTTCGAGTCCCGAGCAGGATGTTCGTAACTAGCTGCATAGCTAGGTCGGGTTCAGTCGCTGTCTGGAAGAGAATTCTAGCGGCCGGCTGCGCTGATCGGTAGTTTTCCGTGGTTTCTACGGTCAATACCAGGTGATGCTGGAGCAGTAACCTAACAAACGGGCCACGGATAGCGTGCGATCTTTCCTTCCTCTTTCTAGTTGAATTCTCACCCCTTCCTTACACACCTATACGTTTATACCCGACACTACTACACACGTCAGTAGAAGAGTCGAGAGTTTGCCCCGGGTGGGGCGGTGTTTTGCTGGTGAGAGGTTGGGGAAATCCCCGCAAGCTGGCGTGTAGTTCGGCGGCGGATTTCACCATCCAGCGGGGTAAGATAATCGTCACCCCGCATGCACTACACTTACGGGATTAATTGACGTGACCGTTTATGACCTCGTAAAAACTAATAAGTCAATAAATCAATGACCATGAAACGCAGATATCGGAGTTGATATTCGTATCATCAGGGTTGACAGCAGAATATGGAATTTTTTTGGTGGTTGAAAGCGAGAACAGTATTTGGTAACTCTACAAATCATTTAACTACTCTCAAATACGGTAATATATAAACTCTATAATACATAAACTTATACATAATTTTAAAAATTATAAAAAATATAATAATAAAGATATAAAAATAATAGACAATCACGCAATGTTCTCTGGGTCAGAGAAACTGGCTGTGCTTTTTGTTAAAGCATGAGAAATAGGGCCTGAGGGCCTTCACACACAACTGGAAAATAATGTTTTGGATCAAGTGAATGCGCGCCCTTCAGTAAACACTGGAGATACGCTGAATAAACACGAGGTGGTCACATGTCTGTTTGGAGAACATGCCAGCACACGCCAGTCTTTCTAGTTTCAGCGTGAACGTTAACCCTAACGAGCATCCTCGCCGGACACAATTCTACCCGTAAGTTCTACAGCAACCGTTGAAAATTCCCGAGTTTGGAAACCTCTTGTGTACTGACGAAGCCGCGATTCCTGACACAACCAGCATTTCCGGATTGAAGGTAACACTAGTGCCACGCACCCACAACTTCTAGGAGATATCTTCTGTTAACTTTTGTACGGGTATTGCCGCAGATATTTTAGTTGGAGTTTTTGTACTGCCTCACCTACCTAGCCCCTGCTTGCAGGTTTTACAACACGTACCTATAATTATATTTTCATAATGTGCCCTTGAAATTATAGGCACGCATCGATATAAGGAATGTCTTCGTTCATTACTCGTGCTCTGTGTGTAATTTCTTAGTGAGCAATGTACTAATCGGTGATGAGGTAGGGCAGTTCCGTTGCAATCCATTGCATCACACCAGATATTATCTTCTTAAATTTATAATTGTGGGCTATATAAGAAAACGTATTAATGGAAATCCTATGTATGACGAAGCAGAGCTTTGTTATTGAATTGTGGCTGCAGAGCCAGATATTCGTGACATGCCTGGCATCTTTGATCGTACTTAAAGCAATCTCAAATATTGTAGGTAGGAGTTCTACAAAAATGTAAATTTTTGTGGTTTTAGAAGGTCTATAGGTTTTCGTGAAAATAAAAAAAATCGTTTTTACTAGAGAAGTTAGAAAACGTGTTTTCCGTAAAAAATCGGTAGAAAAAAATTGTACCATTTTGGAAAAAAGTTTTGAAAACGTTATAATGTGAAGTACCGCCCAAATGCCTGTGCGAAGTATAAATGCCTATGAAAATGAAACCAAAAATTGAACATTGCTTCAAATTGACAATTACTCAAGTCGGGCTAAAACGATTGGGGCAGATTCATTTTGGGAAAAAACCCAAAACGTTACGATCAGGAATATACCAGAATATACGTTTATTCTCCGTATATGTTCAAGTAAAAGTAGGAGCAAAACAGAGCGAAGTGCGGATAAGGTGACTCACTGATAATACAAAATAAATAACAAGATATAAGAAAAGTAATGTAGGAAACATTGCAGTGTTTCCTACGGTAGACATAAGAACAAAATATGAGAACATGAACGTAAGAAAACCGAAACAGAAAACATAAGAGAAAAGCTGATGGTGAAGGGGGTCGAAAGAAAAGAGCAGGCAGAAAGAAAACCGGAGCTCGATGTAGCGGAGAGGAAAATGGGAGGACAAAGGGCGAGGGAGAGAGGGAGGGGAGGGCGATGGCCAACAAAAGCAAGTCGAGGCCAGGGCGCCGGCGGGGCGGGGGTTGAGGAGCGGGAGCGAGGCGTGGTCCCCCACGTGGCGGGGCGCGCCCCGGGGGCACCTTCTCGAAAATACTCCGTTTGATTACGCTTGAGCTGCCGAAGCCGACACAGGAAACCCTGCGCGCACGTGGGCGGCAGGCTTATTTGTCTGAGCGACCCACCCCGCGCGCCCCCGGCCGTGTCGGCATCTGGCGGCGCGCCGCGCTCCGCGCGCGCCCCGACTGGCTGCTGGGCACGCGCCCGCCCCGCCCCGCCCGCCCCGTCCCGCCCCGCCCCAACCGCTCCGCCTGCCAGTCCTGGCTCGCGACCTCGCGACCTTCGGGGGCCCGATACACGAAACAGCCACGCTTGTGACCTGAGCCGCTTTTCCCAGAACAATGAAGCCAGGAGGTCGCGAACGCGATTAAATCTAGGCATCCACGGGTAAATTCTGATTGACGGGCGACCCGGCCTCGTACATTGTAGTGCGCTGACTTCGCAATCGGGAGGTCCGGGTTCTATTCCCGGGCCAGCCATCCTGACCGGCGTTTTCGTGGTTTCCCTCGGTCATAAGGCGAATGCTGAGGTGGTTCTAAAAGTCCACGATCACCTTTCACCAATATCCTATCACCTCCTAATCTAATAATAATAACAATAATAATTATTATTGTTGTTATTATTATTATTATTATTATTATTATTATTATTCACAGCAGAGACCAAGATGCTCGCGTCCGTAGTCCACCACACGTGTCCCCTGGGTAACGCTAAATTAGTAACAGTAATTCGCTATCTACGCGCTTGACCATTGTGGGCGTGCGGATCATTACAAGCTGAGCGGAAAGTTTGCGCGTCTATACTGATCGGCGCGTCACCAAATGGCTAACATTCCAAAGGTGGGCGTTGGCTAAAAAAAATCTGTTGCCGCCGCTACCACCTTATTTTCGATCAATGTGGATCAAAGAGACAGCGATAAAATTAAGAGCATAAGCCGTGTTCGCTATCGCGGCATCTTCGTGCATTGCGAACATCAAAGGCAAGCTCTACCTGGACGACGCTGCCTCACGACACATAAATCAGTCGCCGCCACTGCGTACCGTTATTATTCTCACGACGGAACAATGAGGCGGGAACAGATTGACAACCGATCATATCGATGCTCGCAGCACGGTTTGCTTGTGCATAGAACACCCCATGGGTAAACCCTCTTTAATTCAATCGCATCATGTCAGTTGCAAAACTGCCGCCACCGCAACCAGCTTTATTGTTTGTACAACGTGAAACTACGCTGAGAAACAAGCGAAAGCCAGGCTCACAGCGAGACTTGTGCGGGAATCAGTCCCTTTCAATCCGGTTGCTTTCTGGGCCTTGCTGATCTTTTCTCTCGAACGCACTGCTCGAGTACTTTGTACACACGACGGTGGTTATCAACACCATTTCTTACAAATAATGTCTCCGCCTCATTCATTTTTACCGTGTTAGTTTAATATATTATATTATCACTTTACTTTTTACGCAAAAAATGTATTGTAATCGTGCGCCGAAAATTCCCAAATTTTCTCATTGCCGGGTTCTGGTTCCGTAAAAGCGTATAAATATTGTTGCTATATGTAGTAAATTATTTCCTCTAGCACCTTGATTCGGAATCCTCAACACCTGTCTCCAATACACTTACGGAACTACATGGCAGATGACACGCTAGGAGACATAAAATAAGTAATCAATCAATGAATGTGCCCATGCTCCTTCCAGCATATCTATATTTTTTCTTTTTATTATTTTTTTTTAATTTTTGCTTTTTTTAGTGAGAATGTTCCCAAGTCTTATTGAACGTGGAATAATTCTCCTATAATGTACTTATAAGCCACATGTAGTAATTTTTCTTCATTTTGCCACAATCTTATTTGCTTATTTTTATCCCTATCGGCCGGGAGTTTGATGCCTTTAGTCGGGGGTGCTCAGATGGTCACCCATCTAGGGGCAGTCGGTGTCTCGAGCTGCTTAGCCACCGTGACTTCACGGAGTTTAGTTAAGCAGGTCGGCTACCGATGCCGGCTCCTTCGCTGCAACTCCCGCACCTCCCCATTCTCCACTACCGCATCGTCATCCAGGCTCACCTCCATCACCACCCTCTAAATAGCCTCCACGTGAACCCACGCACCCCACCCGCCGTCGCTTCCACGCGTGCCGTCAGGGTCGCTCATCCCCCGGCCTTTGCCCGCCCTGTGCGACGCACCCGGGCGAGACGCCGCTACCTGGAGCCTGGGGGCGACGGCGACCTCCCGTCGCAGAAGCCCTCCGCCCAAACGGGATCAAGCAAAACCAACATTTGTCCAAGGGGGCGCAGGAAGTGCGTGACTGCGGTGCGATTAAGTGCAGGGGACGGGATATACATGATTAGCCTCAGCCTGGTGGCACAAACATATTCGTTGCTCTCAACTAATCCTTCTTCATGCGCTCGAAAACAACTTTATTAAAAAAACGTTTTTTCATGTTTCAACCATCGATACGCAGCTTGATATGCACTGAATAACTTATTTGGATCGAGAGGATTGTGGTTACGAGGGAAATAAAAAAAAGCAGTTGAATGATGCTACATGTTCTCTTAGGGAGGGACTTATAAGAGGGAATTACGGAAGAAAAATATAGAAAGACAAACTGAATAGTTATCATCTTGTTAATTAGCGAATAAGTGTATCTGCGTCATTAAAATCAGGCAACAAATAAAATCTTGTTGGTACCACGGACGTTGAATGGTTCTATTGATCTCGAGCCAAAGGCCTCGGGCTTTTTGTCGCAGCTCCTTAAAACCCCCTATTTAAACAACTACTAGAGCAAGCGCACTTCATTGAAACTAAAGTCCATAGTGTGCGTTTCTGATTTCTATATTTATGCAAACAGATCACTGGCACATGCGATCTCAAAAACTCTAGGTGTGCAGTCAGTTAAAAATGTTTGTCATCTCTTTCAGTGAGAATGAAAGATATCTGTATCAATATATTCCTCAGTGTTACTATTTTGTTGAAAACAAAAACAAAACTTTTGTTTCTCGAATATTTAGAATAGTGATAAAGAAAAGTGACAAATTTCAGAAAAGAATCAGGGTAAATATTGCATCTCCTGAACAATTTGAGATAATTTTTGTACTTATTTAACTTTCAATATTCAAAACTAGTCATCGTATAGAATTACGAATACATGCAGAATTAACTAAATTTATTTCCTTTACAGCCTGAGTCATGTAACCACCTCCTGCCGTTTTTGAACTGTTGACGATATTGCAATGCAGTTTTTCACAGAACTACATAAGGGAATGGACGTAATGGATGCATACATCAATAATTTCTTTTATATCACTTTATATTACGAGATATTGCGGCATTTTTTTTCCACTATGCCGGGACTCTACCATGACGAGAGGAAAAACATGAATCCAATGATATACATGTTATAAAATGTTAGATAAGGATTTTTTGAGTAATTTTTATTTTTGCTACTCATGTTCAACGGAAGTTTTTAATATAATGCACAACTTAGCGGTCCGGTAAACAAAGACACGCAGTGCTCTGCCTACCAACCCGTGCTTGGAGAAGTATTTCGGCTGATCATAGCATTTGAAACTAAAAATATTTTCAAGTCTTCATAAAACAATTGTAAATTTATTCTGTACTCTGCTTTCCATCCTTCCGTATTTTCTTATTTTTTGTCATATGTGAGAATTGAAATATTTGGTAGATTGTTTTTCTTGTGTCACAACTTATTTGGCTAATGTTTGGTTTCCAATATCCCTTTAATATCATGCGTTATAAAAGGAATTTTAAGATATCTTTAAGAAAATACAATATGTTATTAAAAGGATCTTACCGAGTTGAAGTAACATAAACAATTTTATTTCCGTCCATTTTATACTTAAAAACATTTAAAATATGGAATTTGAAAAGCAGAGTTCGTAAATAAACTTTGACATTTCTTGGAATTGGCTTCGTATTTTCAAACACTGCGATAAGCATTCCGAAGTACATGTACCTAGCATATTTTACGTCCGCCAGGACAGATTTAAAAATAAGTATAGTTACAATTGAAAAAAACAACAAAGTTACTGCAATATCTCCTAAAATACAATTGATAATAACATAACCCACACATGTAGATATTAGACCTTCTCCACAGTCTCTTCGTGAAATTTGCATTGCAGTATCGTCAACAATATAAAAACGACAGGTGCCAAAGTAACGTAAGTAACGTGATTAAATCTGTTCATTACGGTGATACCGTACATAAAGGTATCAACATAAATTATCCCCGGAAAGGGTTGTTATGAAGATGGTAAAGGCACCACAAGTTGTAAGTTGGAGCCTAATGCACTAATAATGGCATCATTTAAAAGTGCAAATGTAAATAAATTGTTAGGACGAGTGATTTTAATTAGATATTTGTTTTCTGTGGAACTGAAATAATTATTCAGAAAACGAGGTAAAACGATAAACATCAAACAAATTTAGAAAAAATGAATGAAAAAGTGAGAACAAAGTCAGTAAAATCTGGATAGAACATCGTGAAAGATAGGAGGTCTATCTTTTATTGTGTGGTAGAAAAGAGTGTGTAAGGAAGGTGGACGTTGGAGTAAAAAGGAGAAATTTAACAATACGGTTACGGTGGCTTCCGATAAGAGAGAGGGGCTATACTGCTGTGTGGTTGATAGGAGAAAGTAAAATAGATGTAAAATGATTCGGAGAAATTGAATGAGATGAACATTTGCATATTGATGAATTCCGTTAGAAATAAATGAGGGCTTAAATTAAAAGAATGTGTAGTTCAACTATGAGAGCCTTCTATAGGTAAGTTGTGATGATGAGCCGTTAGACATATTAGAAAATGCAGACACGGGCATTTCGATTAAATGAAATAGGGGAATGTAACTAAAAGTTACGTAATCACAGAATAAATAGAAGCAGGGAGTATTTTGTTAGGGGAAAAATATACAGAAATGTGGCTTTATTTGGAGAAAAATATTGCTAAACATTGTATTGTATGCTGAGAGTTCTGAATGGCATGAACAGAATTCGCATTGTGTTATAACTGAATGCAGTGCGTGCCGGTCAATAGAAACACGTGTTCAAGGAATCGCCTCGCCGAAGGAGCTGGTGCAGTTCGTGCCATCGGTGCGGCGGGGGAGGGGAGGCTACTATACGCGGGGGAGGGGGCCGAGCACCGCACGAAGAGGGGAAGCAGACAATGGGCAATTGCGGGTGGCGGCGCTCGCAAGCGGCGATGGCAATGAAGAGGGACGACGGCGAGGTAGATGGGGAGGGGCGATGGCGAAGGGGCATGGTGAGGAGCGATGGTGAGGAGCGATGTCGAGGGGCGATGTCCAGGGCCGAGGTCGAGGAGCGAGAGTGATGGCGAGGGGCGATGGTAAGGAACGATGGAGAGGAGCCAAGGCGAAGACTGTTGGTGAGGGACGATGGCGAGATGTGATGACGAGTGGTGATAGCGAGAGAAAATGGTGAGGGGCGATGGCAGTGGCAATGGCGAGGGCGAGGGCGAGGGCGAAGGCGAAGGCGAGGGCGAGGGCGAAAGCCAGAGGGCGAGCGGCAGAGGCGGAGGCGAAGGGCATTGAGGGCGCTGAGGGCGGGCGAGGAGGCGAGGGCGATGGGGAGGGCGGAGGGTCGATGAGTGACTGAGCGACCGTGATGGTGACCTGAAATGACTACGTGACCGTGACGGTGGGACCGTGACGTGACGGGTGACGGCGAGGAGCGAGCACACTTGCCTGTGAGATAGCGGGGAATTCACGCGTGTTGGTGAATCGGTGAGCCGAAAAATAATGGCAGACAATTTAGTTGATGATAAGGTAGAGATGTAGTGTGAGGAAAAGATGAAGATGGGATTATGACAGAAAAAAGAGTAAAAACGCTGTAGCGCCTAGTAAAATATAATAGCAATAAGAGCGTGGAACAGGAGCTAAGCGATCGACATGCCTTGGATGCAAACTCTGGCACATGACATTGCGTTTAACAGGCCAATACGAGAGAATGGGAAAGTGGTGAAAAGGGGTTCCTGGAGGGACAGATGGGAATAGATATCGATGCAAAGAGGCAGAGGCGGGACAGACAGAGAGACAAAGAAAGAGGAAGAGAAATAGTGATTTCGTGAAAAAGACACGGTGAGACAGTGAGAGAGACACAGAGAGACAGTGATAGAGGCAGTGTGGGAGACAGTGGGAGAATGAGGAGAGCAAATGAGACTGTGGGAGAGTCAGAGACTGTGAGGGAGGCAGTGAGGGGCAGAGAGTGGACGCCAGAGTGGTAGCATGACAGGATGGGCCCGGGTGTGTGTGGGGGAGGGGGCACGGCTGACGGAGGGGCCGTGGCAGCCGCGTAGTGAGTCGGCGAGGGAGGCAGTTCGCAGCAGCGACGACAGAGGCGGGGCGGGGCGTGGCGGGCGGCGGTGGGCGGAGGAGCGCCCCGTGGTCGACGCGTGGCGCGGCTGCGCGCGGCGACGAGGAACGACGCAGGACACAACTGACGGTGCGGCGGCAGAGCGGGGCCTCTTAATCCCCCCAAAGGGGTAATTTGTAAGCTTCCGCCGCGCGCTAGGCAGCGTTGGGCGCACGGGTGGGGCGATCCCGCCAACCTGCGAGCGGAAGTGGGGGTGGCGCCCGACCCGGGGCCCCGCATATCCGAGGGCGGAGGTCGCAGGGGGCAGGGCGCGGAGCAATGGGCTGGGTGCGGGGCGGGGCAGGGGTGAAGGCGGGCGAGCGCAGCAACGGTTGCTGTGGATGCTATTTGAAGAGGACGCGCGCTGCGTCTAGGAGTGGAGCCGTACAGTGAGCTTGAGTGATATCCAGTGCTTGAGGATTCAAAGGAAGTTTCATAGAATAATAATTCAACATTTTAGCTTGTAAAATGTTCGTAAATACGTATAGTTAGAAAATTTAAATTGCCAATGCAATTATAATGCAGATATGTAAGTAGATTTTAAACGGAGAAAAAAATGTATATTAAACTCAAAATACTCGCATTTAAAAAAATAATAATAAACTGTTTTTCAATCAATAATTAATACTTTGGATGTAAACTGTTAATGTAAAGAACTGTTTCCGTAAAAAATGTTTTTCCATCACTCATGCACCCTCACTGTTTATTTATTAGAAAACTTCGTGTTTGCTGCAAGCGTACGGTAAGTCAAGGTCATATAACACAACTGGGTACTGGAAAGTGTACAAAACACTGAAGCACCATGAATGAATATGGTTGCAGCCTTGTGTTTCGAGAATGGTCACAAGAATAGAATAATACTTTCCATTGAAAAGTAAAAAATAATTGTACACAAGTCATACGAAAGTGCTTTGGCGTGCTCATTTCAAAATGCGAGACTCGGCTCCTGTCGTCGCCACGTCCGACAGCATTTCATTAGGATGACACAGCCTCACTTTCTGTACTTCTTAAGTAAATAACTTTTTTTTAAAGAAGAAGGAATTTCTTATGTTGAAAAAGGAAAAGACGGAGATGCTTATCTGCTCTCTACTACTTTTTCTTTGTATTGCACTGAGAGGTCAGCTGTATTTACCAATACCCTGCCTTCTTACGCCCTATAACCCACAATAATTGGCGCGTGGCCTTCTCCATGGAGTTTCGTGACTTTCTCCATTTTGTATTGTTTATCTGTACTGATTACAACAACACGACGAGTGGAGTTATGATTCATTAAGAACATCCACGAGAAACGAAAGTTTCCCAAGAAATGTGGCCATTAAGAAACTGTAGGAAACTAGGTGGAAACGTAAAATTTATTTCAGAGAACAGATGATCTTGGGTTTTAATTCGTTATTTTATAGATTTAATTACGAGAAGAATGGAAGTTTAACTTTAAAGTGATTTAAATACTTATTTTTAAATAAGCAGCACGTTTTAAATTACAATTCTGCTTCATTTAATATGGGAGAGTTTTTTCAAGTGAAAGATCAAATGCTATACTAAAAATAGTCTTTCTTACTTCCTCTCAAACGACAAAAAATAGGAAAACACTGGCTGTGAATACAAATATGTAACAATCAACTATATGTTTTGAAGGTAACCCAGGAAGTTGAAGCTAGTCAACTACTGAATTTGGTCCTTTATAGGCGACTTTTAATTATTATGGCAATAATTACTATAAATTGCAATGTGGATAATTTAGAGCATCAGCAAATAAGTAACAAAATGGTTTTCAAAATTATGATCGTATAACAAGAAAAAAAATTGTCAATTAATCTAATTATAATTTTATAATACTTATAATTCATTGGTTTTATTCAATAAATATGCTGATAAAGATTATCGAAAGTCATTGCTTATGGAATATTCTCTTTAAAATGCAGGATGTCTTTAACAGTAAAGTATAATCATATACTAGGTTATAAAAATGTTTTCTCTCCTAATTTGCGTTACGATTATATTTACTAATCCGATTTTATTAAAACTCGTCTCAACGGGAGAGGTTTTTAGAGTTATTTTTACAGTTGATCTCCGTATCTCACTGATCAAAATGCCTACATGTTATGAGAAGAACATTGTTCAAACTTTAGTGCAGGAGCAACTCATGAAGATTTCCAAAAATATGTTTGTAGATATTACAAAAAATGACCTTAAATTCCTTGAAAAATAATGGTGAAATAAGCATCTGAAGTGGCAATCAAGTCGACAATAAGATTAATTGGCGTATTAATTTCTCCCTCAGCAAGCGAGACTTTACCAACTTTTTCACAAAACCGTTAAAATTTTTAAAATGTGTATACAAAATTCGAAGTGTGGTAACTCTCGCAGCAATATTTGTCAGAATCACTACCCTTTGCATTTTAATGCGAAACGATGTGATGGATTGGTTGATAGTGATTCTGAGCGCGTCAACTGCTAGTCATTCGTCCCGCACGTGTAATGCATGTTTGTTTGTTTTTTTCACAGGATGTGGCGGTGGTCTTCCCCTGTTGGTTATCAAGATCCGGGGCCGACATAACGTCGGCTAGCGAAATTTACCCACCCAGTTACTCCCATCAGCGGGGCACCGCCCCAGCCGGGACAAGCTCTCAACTCCCGACAGATCTCCCGGCATGTGTGGTAGTGAAGTGGTAATATGGGGTGAGGACTGGGGAAGCAAGAGGAAGGAAGGAAGGAAGGATAGCGCGCGGTCCGTCGCCCGTTTGTTAGGTTATTGCTCCGACCTTCGCCTGGTGTTCATCGGATAAACCACGGAAAACTACCGACCTACTAGAATTCTCCTCCAGGCAGCTATAGAACTCGATCTAGCCGTCTAGCTAGCGTCGAAAATCCTACCATCGCCGGGACTGGAACTTAGCACTTCAGCACAGCACTTCAGCACAGCACCTAAGGACAGCAGTAACCGCAGCTGATGCCCTGAGCCATCTCTCCTGGTGAAACGATTGTCGATAATTACACGGACACGCTTGTGAGCCCTTTCCATACAGTTATTTCAGGGCAAGCTGTTAACTTGTGGGAGGGCACCCGCTCACATGTAAAACCTCCCCGATCAGGAAGCCCATGAGCGGGCGGGCCGGCGGGCGGGG
>BOPP01000012.1:15980106-16033723 GCA_017312745.1 Gryllus bimaculatus
ATTCCGCCGCGGTGGCACACGCCGCCCCGCCACAACGTGACCCGCTTCATGTCGCCCCTTCCCATCTCGCTCGCCCGCTTCCACGGGCATGCAATGCGCTGCGGGGCGAGGCCATTTCCGCTGCCTCGTGACATGTGTCCTCATTATTGGCCGGCGGAGCCTTTCATCAAGCGAACGAGCGCTGCAGCGAGCAACGCCGGGCCCAGGGCGCCCCGAAGCCTCTCACTCTCTCGTTCACGTCACCGCAGCACAGTCATTCTTCGTCTCTTCAACCTCTCCTTGAAATCGTCCTCACGCATCTTGCCCTTCTTGCCCGTCTTTTCCGCCCTACCTTCCTCTCCCATTCTACCGTCCCCTCCCGTCCTACCCTCCTCTTCCGTCCTACCCTGCCCTTGCGTTCTATCCTTTCCCTCCGTTCCACGCTTCCCTCCCATTCAACGCTTCTCCCCCGACCTACCCTTCTCTCATCCTAACCTTCTCTTCCGTTCTAACCTTCTTTCGCTCTCATCTTATCTTCCGTTCTGCCCTTCCCTTCCGTTCTACCCTCCTCTTCCGCTCTCCCGTTCTCTTCCGCCTTATTTTGTTCCGCCTAATTCTTATTTTATTCCTGTATTATATTCCTTCTTCCTCTTTATTATTGACCCCCTTCTAGTTTTCCTAACTCCTATTCATTTTTATTATTCAGCCACTTGGACCGATTTTCTATACCTTCTATTCATCTACACGTACCTTCTTACTCTATTGTTCCCTTTTTACATACCTAACGTCTGTTCCTACTTCTAACCCTCACTTTCCTCTTTTTTACTTCTTATCGCCATGTTTTCCCCTTTCTTCTCGACCTTCCCTCCATTTCCGTACTTTCCACTTACATCTTCCTATTGTATTTTTCTGTTAACTCTTTCAATGTCCTTTCCTCCTTGTTTTTTCTGTAACTTTCCCACTGCCTCCGTCAGACTGTCGCCGTCACCTCCTCCGTCTCCATGGCCGTCCGTTTGCAATTTCAGTAGGACCGCAGTTGCAGGCACCGTCACCAGCAGAGGCCATCGCCACTTCGCCCCCTAACCACAGCGTCCCCCTCTGCCCCCTGCAGTCGTTGTCGTAGCTATCACGCGCCTGGCAACGGCTGCCGTTTATTAGCCGCACAAAACCGCTCACATCAGTGCTGCTGCCACAGCTGCCCTCCCTTTGAAGCTGTCGCCTTCTCCATCTCTGATGTCTTGGCCATATACTGGCTTTTCCTATCACTGATACTACCTTCTCTCTGACTACGGAACAGCACCAACACACCCGTGAACCCACATCATCCGCTGTTCCTTAGTTTCTGTCTTGTCTCAAATGCCTGTTTAAATGCCTTCCGCAAAGAAGTAGAGTGCGGAGCAGGAATGTTATTACGCAGACGTCATAGAAAACGCCCTAAAGGCAGGCTTGAGACGATTCTCAAGGCTGAACAAGCTCCAGAGAAGTTGATTGATTGATTGATCATTAGTGATTCCGGGCGTGCCAACGGCTACGGCCACTGGTCCCGTAAGTGTATGTTTTCCTCTGGAGGTGGTATTAATCTTCCCCCACTGGATGACGAGATCCGGCGCCGATCTCCCGTTAGGTAGCGGGGTTTTCGCCAATCAAGTATCTCTCACCAACGGAGCACAGCCCCAGTCGGGACTAGCTCTAAAATCCCGACCGAGTCTTAACACGTGAGATAGTGCGTGTAATTGTGTGTAAGTAAAGAGTGGGGATAGGACAAGGAAGAGGAAGGTAAAAACTACCGATCAGGGCAGCCGGCCACCAGAATTCTCCTCCCAAGAGCGACTGAATTCGACCAAGCTGACAAAATAGTGTCGAAAATCCTGCCAGCGTCGTAACTCGGACCTAGAACCTTCTGGTCACAGGCACTGCAGTGACATCAGTTGACGCCCTGAGCCAACTCTCTCAGTTTGGAGCTTTGAAATTCAATCTTTCTTTTGGGAATATCTAGATCCCTGATGAAGACATTTTTGGCGAGTGCAATATTATCTAATCGGGAGCTTTCTTTTAAAACTAGTGGTGCTAAACAGCACATACTTTCTAGCATTATTTCTAAATTAGCAATTTTCGAAAATTCAGAGAGTACGAAATCGAGACCCGCACCATCATCCTAAGTATCCATTTTTCTATCCGTGAAAAAAATTTCAAGAAAATACTTTGAGAAAATTTTTGAGAAACAAATGTTAAAAATATTTAATTGCGTACATTTTGCGCTAAATTACAGGAGAACTGCTCCCTCTCCCGGTGCCAGAACCGTAGGTGTCGCCTTAACGCTTCCGCAACCGCCGACAACGCCCTGGCCAGCGAACCCCGGCTTAGTGGATGGAAAGAAGAGGCATCCCACAAAGAAGAAGCAGTGTGCGTGCAAGGGATAGTGGTAGAGCCGAGCTTGCAAGTGAAAAGCTGAAGTATACTGTTGACAAACTGTGCGTTGGAAAGTGATATTTCTCCGGTGTACCAAGGAACATCTTGAACATCTACTGCGTACACGGCAACCAGGCTACTCTTTAGTATACCTCCCGGATTCACGGAAAAGTGAAAAAAATGTTTGATACAATTCTGGATTTTGGCTGGTAGAAATAAAACTGGTGTTATTGAATTGTGCGAGTTCTGAATTAATCACACGTCTCCACATTGTCACGCCCTAAGTTTACCGCACAGTTGCAACCTATGAGCGCCATTGAAGATGAACAGAAGATTTTGTTCACTGCGACATCTTCTCACATATACATTCATTATTTTACTGAAATATGCTGTGTATATCATTATTAGGTACAGGGGCTTGAATCAATTAATATAACAGTACATTAACTTCGCATGAATGTAATTAAGTTTGTGGAGTATATTTGCATCGTACATATTGCGTTTGTACGTAAACGTGCCTTTTTTGTCTTAGAAAAAAAAATATATCGAAGGTGGAGAGGATATCCGAGGTATTGATGTATATCACTTCTGGATGTGTCTTAATACCTATAATCACAAGTGTATCGAGCATATTTCCGTTTACGGCAAGTGGTGGGATATTCAAGTACTGTTAGTTCCTTAGAGAATTCAATAATTTATTTAAAAAACGATTTATTTAAATAACGATATCACCAGAAAGCACTGTTACTATCGATAAAAATGATAAAGAAATACAAACAATCTAAATTTGATGAAAATGATCACACACACGGCCAAGAATAAACTGCTGACATACAAATGTACACTAGGATCTGAATGCATGAAACACGGGTTAAACACACAAAGCATATTTTGTAACATTAAATTAACTTGTACATATTTAAATAGGGAAAAAGAAACAATGATTAGATTCATTAATTTAACATCTACAAGGGCGTGCAAGAAATGAAATGGGATTTTCTTGAAGGACCGGAGAAATCATTTTGATGGCTGCATGCCTTCCAACTGTCAATTCCTTTTTCAACATTAAGAAGAAGAGCATGTATTCTTATGACTTATCGTTAACTACCAAATGGAATAAGAAATAAAAGTATCAACATTTTCGACATGTTATATTAGAAGAGACAACAATATTATCAAACATTTCCGAGAGTAATTTGTTTAAAATTTATTCTATACAAAGCACTCGGGAGTCTGATGGTAGGTGACTACCTATATAGAAACTTTAAATACCCGGTACTTTTAGTGTTAAATATAAAAGATACTTGGTTGACCAGTCAGTACTTTGAAATCATTCGGATATCATTTGATCATTGTCATATCATCAGTGACATTCAGTACTTTGAAATCATTATTCTTGTTTTAAAAGAAGTTATAAATGAACAATATCAGCCGAAAACGAAAGTAATTACATAAGTCCGAAGATGTGTGTGAATCAACCGCCCCCCCTGGCCGCGCAACACTGCCGAGATTGGCGTCGCCGCAAACCCTGGCCTGCCCTTAATCAATGGAGCCGCAAAACGCCACGCGGCTATCACGCGAGGCGGCCCCAGCCGGAGGCGGTGAAGGGGTCCGCGGAAATGGCGATGGCGGAAGCGGGAACGGTGGTAGGGGCCGAGGCGGTGGCCGTGGCGGTGGCAATGGCCAGGGCGGGGGCGGAACGGGAGCCGGATGGCGGGGGTGAGGGTGGAATCGAGTTGTCGCGGTGGACGGCGGAGGCGGGGCTTGGATGTGCGGAGGCGGACGCGACGGGGCGAGAGGCGAGGCGAGAGCGAGGGGAGGGCGAGGGCGAGGGCGAGGGTGAGGGCGAGGGCGAGGGCGAGGGGAGGGGCGGGCGAGGGGCGAGGGCGAGGGCGGGGCGAGGGCGAGGGTGAGGGCAAGGGCGAGAGCGGGAGAGGGTTGAAGGCGAGGAGGGTGAGGGCGGAGGTTGAAGCGAGGAGGGTGAGGGTGAGGAGGAGGCTGAGGGCGAGAACGGGAGGAGGACGAAGGGCGAGGGTGGAGGACGACGGTGGAGAGCGGAGGAGGACGCCAGGGACGGGGGCCGGGAGCGGGGCGGGGGTCGTGCTGAGGCTGAGCGGGGTCGTCAGTGAAGAGGGAGACGGCGGGGCGCTGAAAGCCAGAGCGGCGGGTTTGCTGGCGTGGGTAGTGACAAGATCGGCGCGCGGGCGGAATGACGAGAGGGGAGGAGGGTGGTGAGAGGGTTTTTGTCGCTCTCCATCGCTGCCCACATCGCGTCCTACTGCCGCAGCGCCGCCTGACGCAGCGACCCACGCGGTGGCCTGGCGAGTTACTGTGCGGAAACACACGCTCATCTCGCACACCCACAGACACGCACGGAAAACCAACCTCTGGAAATATAGAAGCAGGGCAGCGGCAGATAATCGACTCGCTCAATGTTCTAAAGAGGAAGAATACCACACAGAGTCGGATCAATGCCAGAACATAAATTACGTAATTAAGAAGGGAAACTACAACGTAACTCCAAACGTTTTTATCCTATTTGGAACAGTTACGTAAAATTAAACTATATTTGCAAGTTATTTACTATCAAACTAAACGTTAGGTATGAATTTAAAATTATTTTCAACAAACGATAATGATTTAATTTTCCGACATTTCCCGTGTCCTCAATCATGTGATCCAAATTGATGTTATCAATATATACAGTGACAACAATACGATTATCTGCACTGAATATATACGCACAATGATAACAAGGATTCAAGGTGTTTCAGCTTTGAAATACCTTATTTTTCTTAAGTACGTCTATATTTCTTAAAAATCAGAATAATTATACAAAATGTGTACAGTACACATGTGAAGAACATTTCAGCAAAGTCTGGATTAAATTGAAATAATATTGATATTTTACTTACAGGATTTGTTAAAATAACACGTATATTTTCCCGGTTACTATCCCTTGTAAATCTTATACTTAAAGAAAATGACGCAATCTCAGATCATCAGTTTGGTTTTAGAAAACAGCATGCAATAATAGAACAGATAGAATAATCGTTACCATCAAAAATCTAATGTATTGTTCCACTTCGTTTCTATATATTACGCAAGCGTTTGACTAATTCTGGTATCATATTGCGTCAAACACATAGGCACTAATGCCCCAACTGTAGCGATTGGTCAACGCCCCCCCCCCCGGATCGAAAAAATTCCAAGTTTGTATGGAAGGTTGTGAAGATAGAATTTCACCGCCAATTCTTGCGAGGGGAACTTTACAATTGTATTTGCTGAATGTTCCATTAGAACAAATAGCAAATAAAGCAGATGTTATAAAAGAAATTCGCGGGTTAGACACCTCCAATATCAAAATAAAAATTAATAGCCGTCCAATCATAACCCTAAACCCTCAGTGTGGAATGACATTCCCTTCTTCTTCTTCTTCTTCTTCTTCTTCTTCTTCTTCTCCTTCTTCTTCTTCTCCTTCTTCTTCTTCCTTTTCTTCCTCTCGACCCTATTTAGGTCATGTGACCTGTTCAAGCGCCCATTTTCTTCTCGCTCTATTATTGCCCCTTTTTCGTTCTATTATAAAGTTCATAGATGGCTGGCCTGAAACTAAAGGGGTCTATAAAACATTTTGACTAAAATCCTGGTGATGGTTAATTTGATCTAAACAGGTGAGCAACTATACATTCTTAACTGGTCTGTGTGTCATTTGCCGTCGTAGGTGACACATAATAAAATTGTCACATTAGTGTTGGCAGATGGTTTTAAATAATAGTAAATTCTTATGTAGTCTAAGCTACATTGTGATTCGTAATTTAGACCACTTTAGTTCCAGACTAGCCAGATAAGAATGGAAGTCTGCTAATGGGCATTCTTGATACATGATTGTACCATTTTATACTATTTCCGAGAATGTTTTGTATAATTCTTTGATTATTAAAATGTCTCTTATTTCAGAATTACATTTCTTGTCAGGAAGTGAGCATCCTAGTCTGCTTCGCCGGTAATAAGTTTTGGCGTTGTATTTTATTTTTGATCTTCATGTTCACCCTTATTTCACTGGCATGCATACGTGTGGGGACTACAATTGTCGTGACTGCGTTCGGGTTCGGTTTCTCAGATATTTATATCTCGTTCCAGACACATTTCGGAATTTTACACTCCACGTTTCTCTTCCGCGTCATTAAATGATACATCACAGCCCGAGTACTTCAAGTTGCTAGCTTTTTTTAGACTGTAGTTTCCTATTATTATTTTTGATTTTACAATATGTTGATCGAAATGCCGGGACTTCTCATTTTTGAGCGTCTATTCTAAGTCCATATTCTTCAAAGATTTTCTTTAAGATAAAAATGGACTGTTCTAGTATTATCACTCTGTCATCCACGTGAAAAATAGAATTAATGTAAAAAGAAACTTATAACTGCACAACTCTATCCCCTTATACTCTACATATGTCGTCCAAATATATATTAAAATAAGAGTTGTTGTGGAGAAAATTCGCCGTTTTCCGGCGAACGATTACATAACTTTCTTTTAAAATGTGTTGGTAGTATGATCAGCCTTACTTTACTCCATTATTCCTAAGGATAGTTTGAAGGGCCAACATTAGTGTGTCAAATCTTGATCAATACACAAAATGAAGATAATATGCGTAGTGTAAAGTTGTAAACATAACAAAAAAAACTTTTTCACGTAAGTTGGTTTTGGTTTTCAGTTTCTTAATGTGATATAAATCTTTGTAATGGTCATTTCGAACAGCAGTGGTTAAATTGAAAGAGCAATTGCGAGAATTGACGGACAGACACACAGATCATGTGTCACCTTTATTTTGGAAATGTTTGTTGTCGATTTATGACAATGTACAGAATGAACCTAAAACGAATTAGACATACATATTTGATTTGAATACCTTAAGTATTATAATTCCTTGTAGTGCAGAAAATTTACTTCGCTTGTAATGGCAAATTAAGCATGCTGCTAAATACAAAATTGTAATATTAAATCTTTTTTGTTTGGTGATGACAGTAACAAATTATTTTTTTCATTATTTATTCAACTATGTTTAACTGAATAAGACTGAATAAGTTTTTAAGCTAAAAAAAAAATAATTCATAAAAAATTATGTTTACTTTCTGCTCTATTTTATACATACATTGTACATTATATATTTCTTATTTCAAATCAACCAACACTTTATTCATAATCATTTCCGACATCGTATAAAAAGATGAAGCCCTTTACGTTCTATTTAACAAGAATTAAAATAATTTCATGTTTGCCCATTAAAGAGGTTTGCTCGTTGGTACCACTTATTTAACTACATAATGAGGGAAAACGGCCACAAATTGTTGCCAAATATTACAATTTTTGGAATTGCCTGTGTTTCATTTTTATATCAATCTCGATGTGAGAGACTGCCCTCCTTTTCCTCCGTTATTCTACCACTAGAAAATTATAACAATCTTGGTGAAAATTTAATTATTAAATATTACCTTTTGTTAGTTAAAATTACATAATATATTTTTAAAGGAGGTCACTGCATTGTTTATAAGTTACAATGAGCATAAAATAAAATAACAAAATATGTCGACACATGGTGTACAGAATATCATAATCATAAACAATGATATATCGCACCTCCAATGGAAAAGTGACAAGTGCGAAATCGTCATTTTTCAGCTAAAAGCTGATAAGAGGTTACCAAGAGGTACTGCTACTATTCTGAAGTTGATTTTGAATTAGTTCAATTACTGTGCGCTAGGAGGTAAATATTTGGTACAATCTACAACGAGAATTACAGAACTACGAAACTTAAAATTGCAATTTCAAAGAAATCAGAAATTCACACTTGTGTCACTTTTCTATTGGAGGTACGATATGTCCCCTGTAGCTAGAAATACGGTAAAATGCCCATTTAAATAAGTGGGCATGGATCATTGCATTAGTCGCTCAGGCGTTCAAGCTACGCGCCACGTCGACTCCGATCCGCCTTCTCCCCTCCTCCGAAATCTGGTTTCACCCGTCACTTGCTCTTTCGCCCGACTCGCGTGTAGACGGCTAGCCCGTAAGTGCAGAACGCCGGCAGGAATAGACGTTGTGCTGGCCTGATCTACGCACATATGTCCACTGATAGTAGCAATACTCGCGTTTTCGTGTGTGTGTGTGGGAGAGAGAGAGAGACAGACAGAGAGAGAGAGAGGGAGAGAGAAAGAGACAGACAGACATAGCCGGACAGAGAGAAAGAGGCAGAGGGAGAAACAGACAGAAACACAGAGACAGAGAGAGAGAGAGCCAATTCCTGTATGTACTGGAGACAACTGATTGAACAATGAAAATGATAATGATGTGCATTGTACTCTTTCAAACAAACTAAAGCAAAATATTATAAGCAATTAAAATATTATTTAGAGGTTCTTTTTATGTTGGCAACATTTTTTAAGGAACGAAACGAAGAACTTCAAAATGTGAAAACTTTAACAATCCAAATCAATAAATCTTGATCATTATAAACGATCAAGAAAACGGAAATTGTTGTTCTCGTGCCTCCTGATAAGTTGCGAATTGATCCTGATTTAAGGCCACGGGGTTTAGCATCTTGATAAACAGATTCAAACAGCTCGCGCCTGTCACTTACTCTCACCTGCCAATTCCGTGTCTCTCCACCCTCGACCGCAATTGACTTGCCGCCGACGTGCCAACAAAGGAAGAAACTTATCACGCAAAGGAGCAGAGAAGCGAAAACGAGATGGCGAAAGTCAAAGGCGCGCGAGGATGCGACAAATTTCGAGTTTCCTCTACAATTTCTTTAAATGAAATTGTAAGACGCTAGAGAACGAGTTGCATTGCAGATCCTCATAACATAAAGTGTAAAGGGCTCACCATGGGTTTCGAAAAGCGTTGGTGAACAGTTTATGAGCGTCAAGTCTTTGAGCAATATCTGTTTCTTCACTGCGAAAGAGACGAAGAAGCAAAACTTTTGTGTTAAACAGAATACAAAATAAAAATAATTATTGAATTGATTACATTATATTTGCAAGGGATCCTAAAACGGTATTGTAATACCTATTTCTCATGGATTTTCCATAAAATTTACTGTCATTACTCGACAAAAAATGAATTATTTATTTTTAAACATTAATGTGAACTTCTCTTATCATTCTACAAACATTCAAACGTTAATCATCTCCAGGTCGATGACGCTTGTCTTGATTTACTTTTTGTTCAGTTTTCTTTCATGCCCGCAACAACCTTTTCGACAGTATGTAACCATCCCCAAATGTCACAGGCTGCATTTACAGGGCTAAGTGAATTCATATAAAGTTTCTGCTGCTCGCATTAATTTTTTTATCTAATTTCCTTCAAAGACAGAATTTTCTCTTCTTAAAATACATCATCTCTGGCGCCAAGGTGGAATACTCGCTGGCATCTGTGCTATGTAAGCGAAGAGACACGAATAACCTCTAAGAGTATATAGGCGTAAAAATGTTGCGAATAATGTGTTGCATAGATACAATATTGATTTATGTAAATTGTGGAGGATGAAGACCCGAGCTATCCTACCACCATGAAAGTGTGCCAAACAAGTGAGTCAACTACATCCTGAAAGTTTTAAAGAAATGTACAAATTTGGTAAAATAATAGCTATATTACCAGTCAACAAAATCTTAGGAATTCCGCATAGAATTGTAGACATTATCCATTTTTCAACAAATTTTACTTGATTTGATTTTGCAGGAGTTTACAGCGAGTTGCATTTACCGTTTCTGTCAGAAATAAACAATATTAAAGCATCCTTAGGCAATTCTAAAGGCAACTCGTGTGTTCTATCCTAATTGCGTATGTTTTCTGGGTATCCTTAAGCAATAACAAAATATCACATCTACACTGATATGGCTCAATTAAAATACACAATTAATTTGACTGGGGGAGGTGGCTCAGGGCATCAACTGATGTTACTGAAGCGTGTCTTACCAGGAAGTCCTAAGTTCGAGTCTTGCCAATGGCAGAATATTCTAAAATAGGCAGATAGCTAAGTCGTATTCAATCGCTGTCTGGAGGAGAATTTTAGCGTCCGGCATCTCTTATCGGTAGTTTTCCTTGTTTTTTTCGATCAACCGGATTTTTTTGATAGCCGGAGAAGTACCATAACAAATAGCCACGCACCGCGTACGATCTTTCCTTCTTCTTAACTGTTCTATCCTCACCTCTTTCTATACACACATCCACTTACTCTGTACTGCCACACCCAGGCCGGGATATCGGTCGGGAACTTCGAGCTTGTCCCGGCTGTGGCGGTGCTCTGCCGGAGGAAGATAAGTACTTGGGGAAAACCCCACTAGCCGACGAGAAGGTCAGTGCAATATCTCGCCTTCCTCTGGGGAAGATCACCGCAATCTCCCGAAGAAAGAACATGCACTGCACTCAAAGAACTAATGACTTTAGCATTCATCAAACAATAAACAATTGAAAATAAATTAGTTCTGTATAATAATAAATTATTACAGTAAACTATTGCAATGAACTATTATAAGTATTAAACCATTAGAGTAAACTGGACTTTTAAGCTAGTTTGTGTACTATTCAATTGTTTTGTATTGGCGCTTTCACATCACTACGAATGACCACGACTTTTGTTAAGAAAGACGAGTTTGTGATTTTCCTTTTTGAAAACTCCTGTAAATTTGCTCACTTTACTCTTTGGAGTGATTGCTCTCAAATACTTAAATAATAATAAATTATTATTATTATTAACAAAATAACGAAATAGGAAGTTGACCTGCGAATAGTCAAGTGGATTAGGAAATTTTTTCGGTGTCGGACACAGCGACTTCATAATGCTGACTTTCTATCTGCGACATTCGGCGTTCCTCATGGAGGCTTCTCAGAACCGTTCATTTATCTTATACGTATTTATATATCACTGATGTAAGTACCAAATTCACTCATGGATTCCAGACAAATCGCTTTTCAGAATTCGTCAAACATCCGGAAACCAATCGGATCGGATATTTACAATGAAGATTAACAGTTTTGCCTTTCACTTCCATGATAGCTTCAGGTAGCTAGTTGCAGGCAAACAAACAAAAAAATCGTGTAAGAAGCAGAGCTGCAAGGAGAATGGCTCTAGGTTAGTTACACGAGCAACCAAGTAATCAAAATATCTGATATTGGCAATGCTTATAAATATGGCAATGCTTATATTCTTATAAATATTCTATGTGCAATGTTTCTTTGGTGAAACCCAAATTTTGTTCATTTGACGACGAATTTCATGTTAAGCAAATTCCTGCTAACTGTATTTTACAATTTTCAGATGCGAGCAGAAAATGAAAGAAACCTATGCAAACTTCGACCATGTGTGGTGCTTTTATGGTTTTGTTAGTAACCCAGAAACTCACGAAAAATATAAAAACATCGCGTTTTCTTCGGGATATTTCGGGAGATCCGCTAAAGACTGTTAGGCTAATATTGATTCTTCGTCGGACAGTGTTGGCGAGACGTAGTCAGAGCTCAGATGTGCGACCCTGTCAAATCTGTTGTAATAAAACCGTTACTTTGTAGTTCGCCACTCCATTAAAGGAGTGGCGGGGAGCCACGCGTCGCATCGCGACAATACTGAATTATAATCTAGTAAAGTGAACCACACAAGTGCTTCTAATAAATAATTCGTCGAAATCATTCGGGTGAAGTGCGACTCAGTTCAAATTAGTGTAGTGAATGGCATGCAGCTATGACTGTCAAAGAAGTGAAGTAATAAGTGCTGCTTTGCTTTTTTTTAACAACAGTGAGAACCAGCCGGCTACAATGGAAAGTTTCATCCCGGATAACCGAAATTAATTCACCGATGACGAAATGGAGGTGACGTTGGATTTCATCAATCAACATAAAACCCCCGGCGCCGATGACAAGGAACCGATTTAACGCAGCCAACATTCAACCTTTCAGAAAGAATCCGAAGACTCCGGAACATGATCAGTAACAGACAAAGATATAGAGAGTGAACTCCAAAAATTCAGTAGCAATCACGATAGATACATTGATCCAAACTCAAAATTTACCTCTCTATTAATTAACGTGCCAGGGAAAAACAGGTTCGGACCTTTAAGTAAACTTGAGAAGCAAACAACCGAAAATAGATTAGCTCATATCAACGACTTTCCTAGTAACCAAAGTGTAACCCCAGTAATACAAAGTGTAAAACCATCAGTCACAGTGGCATAAATAACGAATATTAATGCATTTATCAAAGAACTTAAATCTAATGTTACCTCAAACTTCATTGCAGGTAAAAAAAAAAGTAAAATAAAAATAAATGCAAACTCACCCACGGATTTTCGAAAATGAATCAAGTATCTAATTAACACTTCTCGAAGTTTTCATTCCTTCAAAGACCCATTAAATAAAAATATATATGTAGTGTCAAGAACATCAACCAATCCATTACTGACCAAGAAATGTATCAAAACCTAAAACAACGCTTTCCTTCGCTGATATAAATCACCAGATATAATCACTCATATTAGTAGCACGACATCCCAGGCCCGCCCAAACGAATCAACAATTCAAATTCAACGAACCTTTTCCAAGAATCACACCACAACTATCCCATTATAAATACAATAATTAATGCAATTACTTCCTATTTAATCAGTGCCATAAACGCCCTTATACCCACCATAATCAACTCAATTCAAAATTCATTTTCCGCCTACATTAAGAGAAATAATGGCAACACAACACCCTAAATGCTTTACTCTCGCCAATTAGAATGCTAACTGCTTAACAAATAAAAAACAGAACTAATACACTTTTTAAATTTGCACTGTGTAAATATAAATTGCATCACAGAAACTCACTTAAAAGGAAAAAATGAACTTCATATTCGAATCTACTCAATTTAGAGTCGACAGGAACCTAAACAAAGAAGGAGGAGCGCTAATAGCCATCAACAAAAATATACAACATTACCCATTATTCTCCCTTGTACTGGTAATATATTAACTGTTACCATTAAATTAGAAATGAAAAATAAAAGATGGACTATAATTGCAACATACAATCCTCCAAATTATAAACTAGCCTTCGAAAACATTACTAACGTATTTCAATTAAATAACACCCTACTTTTAGGAGGCCTAAATGACAAAAATACCAACTTGGTTGCTTGAACACCAACGCTAATGGGAAAATTTTAGCTCACATGCTAAATCGCACTAATCTCAAATTAATTTCACCTCCAGGCCCCACCCTTTATCCACATTATTGCTGTAGAAATCCTGATATTCTCGAATTCGAAATTACTAACACTATAATTAAACTACTCACTACTACATTATTCCAAATAGACTCGGATCACATTCCGGTCTTAATAAGCACACAACCCCACCGCACGCTCGAGTGCCAAATCCAAATCCATTAAAAGTTGACTGGAAAAATTCCAAATGTTAACTAGCTTAACAATACCTAAATTTAAAATTCACTTTAATCCACGAGAAATAGAGCAATCAATCAACAAACTAACCACCATAATATACACCACAATTAAAGAGACCGAATTAAAACCAAAAAATATCAAAGATAAACAATATAAATTTCCCCCAGAATTAGTAAATTTAACACAAATCAAAAACAAAACCGGCAGACTATGGTCACAACTAAGAAGACCAACTAAAACTAGAACTTAACATACTAATAAATATTGTACGCAAATCAATCAAATACTTCAAGAATCAACATTTCCAAACACTAATCTAGTCACTAAACACAAACAAAAAATTCATTTGACAATTCACAAACAAATATGAAGATATAAGAATACCTTCCCCCCGTTAGAAACCCCCACAGATCAAATGTTCAAACGTACTCAGAAAGTCGAAGCACTTGCTAATTACTTTTCATCCACTTTCATCTTGAATAATACTAAACCTAGTCAACTCACAATCAACAAAACAGTAAACAAACCGACTTATGGCCCGCATCATACCATACACTACACATCACCTAAAGAAAGAAATAAAATCATCAAATCACTACTTGTCAAGAAAGTTCCTAGGCATGATAAAAATAACAATTTAATATTGAAAAGCGTTTCCCAAATAGTCATTGCATATTTGACCAATATCTTCAGCTCATGCCTCAGACCTGGTTACTTTCCACAAGTATGGAAACATGCAATCATTCTTACAATACAAAAACCAAACAAGAATTCATCTCTAAACAACAGTTACCGATTAATCAGCCGGCTTCTCACGCTATCTAAATTATTAGAAAAAATTGATATTAAAACGATTCAAAACACATCTCCACAACACAAAGGCCAGACCCATGGAACAAATGGTATTCACAGAAAAAGTTTCCACTCATCACCAAATACTCAAAATCACTGGGAACATCCATACGGCATTAAAAAAACACAATCATACAAAAAAACACAATCATACAATAGCAATTTTTCTCGACATTCTTCAGACCTTCAATAGAACATGGCACAAAACTCTAAACTATAAAATAAAAGTAATTTCAAAAGCACTCCACATTATCTTATACAAATCATTTCCAACTTCCTTGACTACAGAACTGTTGCCGTTACATTTGATTACCATCACTCAAATCCAAAAGCGTTCAAAACAGGACTTCCCCAAGGCTCCCCGTTATCTCCCGCTCTTTATAACTTCTTAGCCGACCTACCGCAACATAGTCAAATAAAACCATTCGAATTTGCAGACGACACCGCCAAATATTCGTCAGGTCCCACGATAAAATCAATAAAAAGCACCTATCTACACCAAATTGACAGCTGGGCGGACAACAATAAAATTACAATAAATCCGTCAAAAACAGCAGCAAAACTATTTTCCTTGAAACCGTAGGTCTCCCTTGCAGATGAATCAAGTACCTGTACGATGACATCCCCATGATAAACCCATAAAATATGTAGGCCTTTTCTTAGACACTCGGCTCAATTGGAAAAACCATATCGACAATAAAGTTATACAAGGAAAAATAAAACTACACCAACTAAAACCACTACTGTTAAATGCATGTTGTATCAGCGCATCCAAATCTAATACAAAAAAGGACCAAGTGATCCTCCACACAAACGAGGACCAAATCAATTCCTCTACACCATCACGAATGACCCATGGCACGTGTCTAACGCTCAATTCCAAAAAGAATTCCAGCTAGAACTGATAACCAATTACATCATTTTTGTATCTACTCACTTCTTTCCCAAATATACCCAACCTAACCCCGCTAGTACTGCCAAAATCTAATGCACAGAAGCCGCATCAAGAATTTTCTTTCCATAGGTTCCAAAATAAATTCTTAGATCTTGAACCAAGGTAGAGATATTATATAAAGATAGTACCTCTACCACCCTAGCAGTAATGTAAATTGTATTTTAAGATTATTGTAAGTTAATTATAAGTAGATACAAGCAACTACTACAAATTTAGAGTGTATTAAACATTTTCATTGAAGTTGTAATTACCCATGTGTTGTGCATGCAATAAATACTACACAAAATGCGTGTCTTCTACACTGCTGTTTACATGTAAGGTTCTGCGGTGTGTTTTTCGACTGCTGGGGAGGGTTCTAGGCCGGCCTACTGTTCACAGGGATCTGTGGAGTACTGCGATGCGATGCGATGCGCGGCGCCGCTCGGCGCGGTGGCTCTGGTGGTTAATGGAAACGCAGCAGACCCTCTAGAGGCAGCCTTTCAGGGGCGCGTTTCTGGAGCAGAGAGTAAATATCGCCTCGACCTGCGCTGCCCCGAAAATACACAAAGGAGGAGACGCTGACACACCGGAGGCTACGGACGGTTTCCAGAACCGGTTTCGGGGAAAATATTGTTTCCGCCGAGAACGGAACAACACGAGGAAAGGGCCAACATTAGAGCGTCAAATCTTCACTCGTACACAATGAAGATTACACGAGTAGTGTGAAGTCGTACGCACAACAAAAATTTCTGCTGCACATAAAATATCAGCGCTTAACCCTTTCCAGCCCAATGGGGACAATTGGACCTGTTATTACTCGCGCAACTTTTCTTGAACGATGACCTTGCTTCCTCCTCTGTGACACAATAAACACTTGAAGACAAAAACACACACTGACGACAACATTCCAACCACTTCTTTACTGGCACGAAATAGAAAACAAATTTCAGTTGACGATTAGAACTTTTGTCCAAGATTTTCTCCAAAAAATGTAAAGAAATGACCGAAGTAGGTGAAGATTCATCACAGGAGATACCTTAAACTCCTGTGAAAGTTGGAACGCAAATTATTGCGAAAGTTGCGAAGGCGTGACTGATTCTCCAGAGATTGACATTGATTGGTCAAATCTAGTAGCTGATTACGTAACTAATACCCCGACTCTACCCACATTAATTCAATCCATCGTTCAAGAAAAGTTGCATTAAGAATAGTATTTTTTATACTTTTTCGGTATCGCCCAGTATTTCAACGTAGCAACATAACTTTGTAGTGTGTGTATAGAGTCAATAAATGGAAAAATAGTCTTGATTGTTGAAACATAACATTCTACAGCGTTATAAACAACTTAGTATATTTGTATTCAAAATAGTTTTTTTGTTCAATAAATTAACATCACAATGCATTTTAAATCGTTCTCTTCTCATTTCTTGAAATAATGTAATTCTTATATAAAAAGCGTTTTCTACCCCAACTTCTCACTGGGTCCATATGGATCCACTAAAAAATTTTAACTATGTGGCAAAAATAAATAAAGAAACTAATTTTTGTGTGTTTTTGAGGATATTGGGAAGTGATAAATGTGGAAATTATTTTTTTGTTAATTACCTATAATTTGGGCTGGAAACGGTTAATAATTATGTTACTATGATCTTGTATGAATCAATTTCAATGTTATTTTACAGATGTGCACGTTTTGAACAAAACTTGTTTTAACTACGGCCAAAGACGTACTTTCACTTCATAAAAAAACTTATTTAACTCTATGGTTAACCAAAGAACGCTTAAAATAAGACATCTCTACGTATCTATTTATGTGTACTATATGCATATTACATTTTTGTAAAACATTGTTATGATTTGAATAATTTAGAGATGAAATCATTATTGACTGATACTGACTCAGTGGTTAGCATAGTAGCATAAACTCCAATGAGCAGGTTAAAACCCGATGAAAGATAGCGAAGTTTTGGGGCATCAAAATCCACGACATGAAGTGCGGCACGTTAAAGATCAGATATTCTCTGCAAGGTAAGAACCACATCAGAGATTGGGATAGTGCTGCTGGCTAGGAGAGGGAGAAACAACTAAGATTGCACAGAAACATTCTCAGATGTCAAACAAGGAACGTGGAATCACGATTGATGATTCGACAACACATAATTTCTTGTACATGTAATGTGTATTCTTGTACATGAGTATTTTTGTAAATAAATAATATATTTTTGTGCATGAATAATATATTCATGTACGCGAATAATCTATTCACATACATGATTAATGTGTTCATGTACATGAATCATATGTTCATGTATATGAATTATGTGTTCATATACGTAAATTATACATTATTGTCTATGTATTATATATATATATATATATATATATATATATATATATTTGTATAAAATATTTAATAAATATAAAATATGTATAAATTATCAATTCACAAAAATCTAAAATTGAGGATGGGCTTAGTAGATTTCTCATTTGGACAGACTGACAAGATAGATAGAAAATGGGCACGGAGAGAAATGGATAGATTTTTAAACTTTAAATTCATTAATTACAACGTAAAATAAGAGAAATGTTTTATGGAAGACTTACTGCTTAAAAAATTACAATAAGAGAAAAGACAACACGTAAATGTACCGAATGAATATATGCATTTGATTTTGTAGAAGATGGAAAGATTTTGAAACTGATGTTGCACGGTGTATAGGTAATGAGAAAGAAAAAGAGGTGAAAACTGCAAACACAAACGTTCTGGAAAGAATAACTGAAAGAAAAAACTAAAGGAGCAAAAGAAACAGAAGTTGCAGTGAAAACAGAACACAGTACGAGAAAGTAAGAGTGAGGGGACACGATACGGAGTCTTGTATATGACTCACTCTTGAACTTGCTCCCCGAACTCGCTCCCCGAACTCGCTCTCCGAAGTGGATACCCGAACTGAGTGATGTCTGGCCGTGGCTGACCGTGGCTGCCGGAAGAGCGTCTGAATCGCCTTGCGTGTGGCTGATAAAGCCTGTCGCTACAACTTCGTCTACAAATCATCAGGCTATATGTTGACGAATGGCGGATCGATACGTCACAATCATGAGGTGACACCTTATCACGAGAGTTCGCATAGCAATTACAAAACTCCCTGTTCGTACTGTTCGCGTTTGTGATGTAACTGTGTGTCGTTCTAGAGCGGAAAATATGTTATTTTCACTCATGTTAGTGAATAATTATGGATTGAGAAAGGAAAATTGTATAATATGCCTTTAAAGTTAAACAAACTTCACACACAAGTCAAAGTGTTCGATAATATTATTTAATTTTATATCAAATAAGACCATATAAAACAATTAATTTATAATAGCATTTTACTGTTTGTGACAATACGAATGATAATTGAACTACACCACATCATTCAACTGGTCCCCGGATATTTTATTCGCATGGATTAAATACCATACGTTTGGAGATTTATTATCGTTAATGAAGTCTTTGTTGCAGCTCGAAATAGGTATATCATACTTGTAGACTTTTATCCTCGGATTAACGCAATTATTAACTAATTGCATAATTATTACGATATCAAATTCTCACGTGTTGAACGCTGGCATGTTATATATACATTGATACTGAATTCCAAACATGACTGAAGCCATTCAATGAAACAAGTACGAACGCTACGCGTACATTAAACCTATAATAAAACATTTAAAGTGTGGATATGAAGGGCGAACTCAACTTTCAGAAAAACGCATTTAAACAGTTTTCCATTGGGAAAGATTAAAAAAGATAAGTGTGCAAAATATTTTGTTGTGGATATTTCATTTTTGAGTTATTTTTTAGCTAACTATATTAAAAGTACACTTTATTTATAATATTTAATACAATTAATTATAAATAAATTCTGCATTGTGATTTCGAGTTATATATAGAATACATTTTTAAACGATATTGAAACGAGTTCTTTTCATGAACACTTTTCAGTCATCATATGTAAGTTCGTCATCAGTTAGTTTCCACACTGAGCGGAGGTGTAGCTGATTGATTACGTATTTTCATTAACAGTTGTATAATGTGCTGACCCAGGTACTGTTACAAAAGTACCACGGATCGCGTGCGACCGTTCATTCCTCTTCCTTGTTCTATCCTCTCACCTTAAAGACACACTAACGGTCACATGCACTACACTACATCTCATTTCGGGAATCCAGTCGGGAATTTAGAGTTCGTCTCAGCTGTAGCGGTGGCCGTCTGGGGGAGGCACTTTAAAGGGGAAATCATCCGCAGGTCTACGTGTGGGTTAGCGCCGGATGAGGGAGCGTCACCGCAACCTCCTGGGACAATGCATTCACTATCATAATGACCGTCAAATAGCGTAGCAATTAACGTGTTCGGAAACAATCACAAACAGACTACGAGATCCCAAACATTGTCTCAACTGCATCCCATCGAAATTGTTTTGCGATCAAGAAAAGTGTCAGCATTACCTCGCATGTGTTTGGAATTATAACCAAATAAACGAGACCAAAGACTGTATGGAATTCGTGTTGTCAGTTGTCTTCTCACATCCCTAACTTTCTTATTCAGCACGCGATTCCAACCCACACCCTGTAGTGAGTGAGGCTTTTGCTGCCGCTTGCTGATGTTTGGTTGATAATGTTGCAGATTAACAATACTGAGAGAGGGAATAAGAAGGAACCGCAATTAAGGAAACAAAGCGAGTTAAAAATACCAATCTCAGCGCACAGAAACGTAATACACTAATTATAAAGAATTTCCAGAAGTCTGAGTAAACATGTATCGCAACGAATTATTCTGTACACATGTTTTTCTTTGAAACAGGTCACACACGATAATGCCAGCATTTGTTTTTGACCTTATTTAACGGCACGACACCACCAGTTAAATTCATTATCATCCATCACCGACCGGAAAAATTGGCTCAGGACATCAACTGATGCCACTGCAGTGCCTCTGGCCGGAGCTCCTAGGTTCGAATCGCGACAGTGGCGGGACGTTCGGCCCTAACTAGATAGCTAAGTCAAATTTAATGGCTGTCTGGAGGAAAATTTTAGCGTTCGGCTTCTCTAATCCGTAGTGTTCTCCAACTAATTTCTGGAGTACCCTGGCCAAGAGGCCACGAACCGCGCGCGATCATTCCTCCCTCTTCTTTGCCCTATACTCACCCCTAACTTACACACACTTACATGTACCACACTGCCACACGTGCCGGGAGACCGGATGGAAGCTTAGAGCTTGTCCCAGCTGAGGCGGAGCCCCGCTGGTGAGAGATACCTGGTTGGGGAAAACCACCCTCGCCGACGGCATATCGGCGCCGGATCTCATCATCCAGCTGGGATCAATATTACCGTCATCTCCCAAAAAACGTCAAGCATTTCACTTACGGGACTAATGACCTTAGCAGGTGACGTACCCGGCGTTAATCAATCAAAAAATCAAAACCGAAATAAACAATGTTTCACAAAGTCGCATAATACCTTATAAAAAGCGTTATAACTTGACTTCCTGGAAAAGCCGAAGCATATTTTAATTTGTTGTGTGAATCTGCGTGCTGGTGTGATCCCTTCTGCGCTATCGCACGCTGGAGCGCATTCCTCATTTCCCCGGCAGGTCTCGAACCGCCGCCCCTTGCGAATCCCTCACCCTCCGCCGCCACCGCAGCGGAAAACCCTCCGACCCCCCGCCCCAATCCTGTTTCCCGACGAGCGGTTACGAGAGAGGAATGAAGCCTTATGAGAAACGAATTGGAATATATTTCCAAGCCGGCTCAGGAGCGGCTTTCGTTATTTCACAGCGATTAATTAAAATTACTGCGGTTGGTTCTCAAGTGGTGGCGGCAACAGCGGCGGCGGTGGCGGTGCGGTGCGGTACGCAAACAGAGCAAGAGGGCCGAAACTTTATTCGTTTCATTAAAACTTGCGCGGGCAATTGTTGTGTGGGGGAATGAAATGTAGCTTTCTTTGAGCAAAGGCAGTTTTTACTATAGGTGCCCACTTGACAGAATGTGTTTTGTGAATATCAAGACGTTTCTCAGTACTGACGTCTCAGAATCTACCGACACTGATTAAAGTGGTTATTTTGATCGTTTTCACTTATAAATATACAGTAAGTACAGAAAAAGAAAGGAACAAAATTCCTTTCTGAAAATTAAAGTTGTGTTTTATACGCTCTTTCTCGAATATTTCTCATTAGTAGTCAAAATCTTTCGTAGAAACAAGAGAATCGTTCGTTTTGTGTTGAATTTAATATATGACCGCGCGTCCCTGAAAGTATTATCAAGGGTTGGCACTTCGAAGTGCTCTACTGGTATCATTTATGACATAGGAATAATATAGCAATAAAAGTTGGAAGTACAGTGCATGCTACCAGATAGCTCTAAGAAAGGTCCTGCGTGCACGGGAGACACAGAGAAACCGCCCAACATTTTAAGTCGGCTTTAATTCGAAATTTAACCAGGGATTTTGTGGATTAATATCTTAAATTAAATTTTCCCTTTCCAATTTGATTGATTAGGGATTCTCCACAGTCCCGTAAGTTTAGTGAACGTTTTTGCCGCGGGAAGAAGCTGTGATCTTCTCCCGCTAGATGGCGAGATCGTGCGCCGATCTATATGACAGGTTGTAGGGTTTTCCCCGACCAGGTATCTTCCACCAGAGGGGCACGGCAGCGCTCAGCGAAGTATCTGAGAAAAGGAAAACAACTACTAAAACACTTTTGATACATTCTCGGTATCAAATTCCAATGCAAAAATATTTTTGAAAATATAAAAGAAAATTTACTGTGTACTAAAACATTGAAACAGGCACGAAAAAATCTCAACACATCCTCTCAAAACACCGAGTGTTGTGAATTATTTTCAGATTTTCGGATTATTGGGATATAGCTAAAATATAAACAGTATTCTTACACTTTTCTCCTTTAAAATCACTTATAACTTTAAAAAACTTTGAAAATGACAGCAACAATTCTGTGTATTTATTTTAGCGATTATCATACGCTTCTATACATTGTTGTAGCACCAAGTAATTTTGACCATAGAAATTAGTTACAAATTATCATGTGAGAACGTAAGCCGGAGTCAGTTCGCAGTCTGGGTGACGCCGCGACCATGGCAAAGGTGCCGACGTTTCGGTCAATTTACAGCCAATTAAATACAAATTATCATATTTTCAGTATTTATAATCCTTTCTATTGTGTATCACAAACTATGGAAAGATGAACGTTTTTGGCAGTTTATAAGAAACCATCGATACAAAATCCCATGAGTGGGCTATAGGATAAAATTAAACTTCAAAAATTTCAATCAAATATCAAAAAAAAGGAGTTTTCAGATTATGACATACAAAATATAAACTTCAGATATGCATTAGAATCGCGCATAACTCGAAAGTGAAGTGCCCTAGGCCTTTTAAACCAGGTTTGCGTGAACCTTTTGGACACGATTTTTTTTAGCTTAGACAAGTCGTAGCAGATCACGAGTTTTGGAGGGCGGGTACGGGACATTTGGGGGCATATAGGGAAATGATGAGGGACAGTTTGGTGACAGCAGAATGATAGGTGTGGTTTTCTGCACCAATATTAGAATACTTGTTCTATACTATGTAAGGAGTACAGGAGAAAGTAAAAACTGTTCTTAAAAATGTATAATAGAACTCCAGATTTTTTCTGGTATTACTCATATATTTGTTTAAATTATATTTTAGTATAAAAACATACTCCAACTTCAATAAGAAATAACGTTTATCCAAGGATTCTTAGGTCCAAAGGTTCTTATGCCTCTAGAGATCTATAAAGAGGAGCGGTGCCTCGAAACAATTGCCAATCGCTCCCGCTACTCATATTGTCTTCTAGAGAGACGTCACCGCAGAAACGTCTGGTCTCATTCGGTGGAAAGTAAGTCGTGCACTACATGCGATTAACGATGTCAAGCCGTGTCACATCGGCAACAGGCGGTCTCGGGTTCATGCCAAGAGGTCTCGACGCATCTGACGCATCCGGGCATTTGGATCGCACTATTGACAGGTGTAGCGTCACGGCTTGGCAGCAGCCGAGTGCAAGGTAGAGGGCTGGGGGATCTAAAGATAGAACAAAGAAGGGACCTTCCGACAGGAAATGGTCCGTGGGCCAGGCAGCGCCAGGGAAAGGCTTTCCACCGCGCGGGGGTGGGGAGTAGTGACGTAGGAGGTCAGGTGACTTGGACCTATAAAGACGCCGTAGCGAGACGGCGCGAATGGGTAACGTTTCGGTTTCCTCGTGGCTAGACCACAAAAACTTTGTCCGCCCAGGCTGGTGCGGAGTGCCGAGGGCACGTGGTTGTTCGACGAGTTCGGACAGGGTGATGTGTTCTTCAAACACATTCGGGCAGATCGTCAATCTGCCAGGGCACACCAGGTGCCAATCTACGACGCGGCCTTGCCGGCTGGTCGTAGGCGTCGCCGCAAGGCGCATGTAGGGAGAGGAGGGCTGCAGTGGTAGCTCTGGCAAACCGCCTTAGAGTGAGAGTTGTAAATATGTACAGTGTGTAAATAAAACTTGTATATACTCACTCGTGTCTGTTTCCTTGTGATGTAGATCCCTACACACGACGTTACACAGGGCATGTAAAGAAATCCACAAATCCAAAAAATCTGGCGCAGAAATGCAAAACGTTATGAATGAAGCAGTAATAAAAGACCTACAAACATTTCAATTGACTATTATTCCTGAAGATACATTGATAGGAAGATGAGTTTACTTTACCAGATCGATAAAATGTATCAATTGGAATTCGAATATCGTCTGAGTGGAATTGCAAATGGAAAAACATCTGGAAGTCGTATTATTATTATTATTATTATTATTATTATTATTATTATTATTATTATTCTCTCCAATTTAAATTATTAGTGGCAAAATGTGATTTTAAAAATATTGATTATAAAATTTGGCGCAATTATATTCTTTAAGTAACAAATTTGATTACAAAATTTGTCTCTGATCAAAAATTTAAAAATAAAGAATACCTCGTCATCTCTACCAAAAATATGAAAAGATAAAAAGAACTGTCAAAAATGTTCAAGGAGGAAAAGGGAAGCTAAAATGTTAGGGCGTTTAAGTCTCACCAAACGACTAAAAAAAGATTTCAATAAATGACACAGGTTTTAATGAGTTCGTTCTTTCCAATAATTGTGGAAGATATCACATACAAGATCCGAGACACATACCTCTTGGAAAATATTTTACTGTCCAAAATTTGCCCATTATAGACGATGAAACTGAAATCAAATTGCCTTTTGTCAAGAATTTTAAAACAACGTTAATAAAAAGAGATGAATTTAAGACCAAAAAATGTAAGTCAAGAAATTCCCGATACGAAACCGATTTCTCTCCTCGCCACTTGCATCGAACGTAAACCGTTTTAGAACAACATTAACAGACCTTACTTGTGAATAAATACAATTTGAAAGCTTATATTCTATCAGAGTTATATATAATACACTTTCGCATTTTAAAGAAACCATGGTATAAACGTTTTGTCTCGAAGAACCTCCGAAAAGATTTTACTACTGAAATCTAGTCCTCAAATTTCAAACGATTAGAAATACTTCTCCCAGACTACGACGTGTAGCTGAAGACAATTAAGTGATCATGTAAAATAATCAGAAATAGTAAAAGAAAATGTATTCCATTTTTAAGATAATGCGAGTACAAAAAATAAACATGCGCCTATTGTCGCCGTCTCAGAGATGTAACCATCTCGCTCCACGTCATTCTAGATGCCTCACATCCGAGCGCAGCCACAACATATTCGCAGGGCGGGACACATGGGACGATTGGAATTGCAAATGGCGCTGTGGACTTCAAAGACGCTTGTACTAACCGCCTCCTCATCCGTGGCCTCTGATTGGCGTAAGCAACAATGTTGCAAGCGGCAGAGGCGAATCAAGTCACCACGCGCCATTGGGAGATGAACTTGCATGTAGCCTGAGAGCAGGCCCAGCAGCACTGTTTACCCAGCCCAAGGGCAGCGCTTATTGTTATCAGAAACTCCTTTTTTTGTACGCCAGCATTATAAGCGACCTTACTCGAGGCTAGAAATCATTCATAAAATTGCATTAAATAGCACATAGTATGAAGTATTAGTCTTTTATGGCACTAATATTCGCATCATCACATCACAGTAAATCGCAGAAAGCGAATCAGGGTAGGTGGCTGTAGACCGCACCCCCAATTAAAATCAATTAAGCGTGGCGTCATAATACGACGTCCATGATGATAGCTACTGAACATTTGTTTCAAATTAGTACAAAAACACTTATGTACGAGTTGAGTACATTATTTGAGTACGAATAACTGGAAACTTACAAATGTATACTCTTCGGATCACTTTCGATAGGAATCAGTAGCCATGTTGGTTCATGTTGTCCACTGTTTTTGTTATATTACTGAACCAAATTGTTTCAATGATCATGACGTCTTTGCAGTATCGTACGACGAATTCTATTTTGCCTTACCCGAACCGCAAAGGAAAACCTTTCGCATCCATAAACAGTAATGAATGTATTAGTTTTTACGTATGTGTATTTCGTATGAGCCTGAAAAATTAATTGAAATGTTACTTGTCAATAGAAAGAAAAAAACGTATAATAAAAATTACCTAAAAACTCAAATTATTAATAAGAAATTAAGGCTTTTGTGCGAGCTCCTGTCCAGTGTTCGGGAGGTTACAGCGCGTCAAAAATGCCATTGAGTTCAGTTAAAATGCCAAGGAATCAAAGTATTTGATTTTGTATTTCTTACTACAGGTAGGCGAAAGATCATGACTCATCACGTATACGTATAACAGAGCGTATAAACGCAATAAAATATTCTAAAATAATATTACTTATAAGAAAAACACGTTTTCTAATTGTTACTGAGATATTCTAAGCTAAGGCATTCGAAATTATATCACTGAAACTTACAAACGCCACGGCGAAAGCGAGGACGAAGGCGAGAGCGAAGGCGAGTACGAAGGTGAGGTCGAGGGGAGGACGAAAGCGAGGACAAAAACGAGGACGTAAGCGGGGACGCAAGTGGGTACGTAGGCGGGGACGGAGGCGGGGACGGAGGCGGGGACGGAGGCGGGGACGGGGGTGGCGTCGAAGGGATGGATAAAAGCGGGGACGAAGGGCGGGTCAAAGGCAGGTCTAAGACGAGGGAGAAGGTCGGGACGAAGGCGGGAAGGAGGGAACGAAGACGAAGAAGGAGGCGGGAACGTAATGGAAGGTGGTGTCACAACGGCGATTGGAGTGGGTGTTTGTAGCGGGAGAAGCAAGGGCAAGGGTGCCAGAGGAGCCTAATTGCGCTGTCGCCTTCCGAAACGTTCGCTCTGTAGCTCGCACAGTGGGCGCTTACTTCAGTAACTAAGTGCTTTGGCCCGCGAGAATATTATCGATCACTCTGTGGATAAATTATAACTTTGAAAGCTCTTGGAATGTTTCTACTTGTAACTGCGATGTTTCATAGTTATCTTTATGCATATTATGGGGATTTTGGGCGTAAAATTATAGGTATCAATACTACAACAAACTGTACAAAAATATTTTTTGGAGATTTTTCCTTCTACTAGTTTCCTGCAGCAGCTAAATTCTGCTGAAGAATGTGTGAAAAATGGGGTCTTGGAGCGGCAAAAATTGGTTGTTCTAAAACAGCACACGTGAAAAATGCTTAAGTGGAAAGTACTTCTTTCTTTCTCATGGCATAACGCCAGCTGTCCTAAGCAATGACACTAAATGTTACAAAATAATCGTAAATTTAACTGGGTGAAATTGCGGATTAAAATATTAAAATATTTGAATTTGTAGTCAAAATCGGAACTCTTACAGTTTTTGTGTTTTTTTTCAAGTACCTGGGTCTCTAATACAACGATTGAAAACATCTACATGGCCAGGTAAGGGTGAGCTGGCTACTAACGTTGCTTAATTTCCCATCAATTTATGCGTATATTCAAATTGAGTCACGTAGGCTAGTGGCTCACAGTAGCAAATATGCAGCATAAGAAACTCATAAAATTGTTTTTGAAAAAGTAAGACGCACACTGCTTAAGAACAAATAATTCCTTTTAGCGCTGCAATAAATTAAGTATTTTAACTAAATATTGATCAAGAATACTGTATTTTTACGGTATATGGAATACGGTGCAGTTATACATTACAGCAGTTTCTTAGATATCAAGATGATAAAAAAGTTGCTATTCCATGGCGCAACGCATAAGTAACAAATATTTAAGCCATATAAACATTTTTTTCTAGAAGCCTTGCTCTAGTACGAAGCCATCGGTGAAATAAGTAGTGATGCTCTGACACTTCAATTAATACGCGCAGTACGAGACTAGGTGGAATATCCCAGTCAAATACTTTCATTTTTATGTCAAAATCGAAACGGTTTTATTGTTTTTGTATGTTTCCCAAGACTTTCAGGATATCTTACAAAACCATTGAGACATCTCATTAGGTACTAGTTTTGTTCTAATTTCTGGACTCACTGGAAATTGGTGGTGATAGATATTCATTTTATACGGACCATATTTCTTTCCAATACGGACTTCTATTGTTGAATCTGAAAATAAATTTTAAATATTTTTCTACTAATATATCTCAAACATTAAGTTTCTATACATAGAACGAAAAGAACGGCTAAACAGATGTATTCCTCGACGTGTTCTATTTCAAAGAATCTGGCCACTCTTTGAACAGAATCACTTTAAACACTTGGATTTACCTTGTGACCGCAAATGATGTAATAGTTTCAACCAAAAATCATAGTTCGTGGCTACACTTACTATTGAATGAGGATGAAGAACGTATATTATTAATGTGAAGCATTCAAAATAAGACACCTAGTGACAATAACATATTATTGCGTCAAACGTTTCGTATCTCCGTAAACAAAACGTGTAACACTATCCAGTTCGAAGTCAAAATACAATAATTACAGAATCAGATGACCGAAGAAACGTCATAGATACACCAAAAGAAATTCTGAGGCTACGACCCGGTTCACTACAAGCAAGCACAATCACAATACGTCACTTCCAGATCTTCACAGCGCAGCGGTCCAAATTCGCCTAGCTGCCGTCGTGGCAGCGGGCTTTTCCGAGTATACTCCGAGTCGTGGTGCATAGACTCGCGCGGTGGGTCGACGTTCCAGTCAGGGCTTTCTGGGGAACTGGCCTGCCCACTGCCCTGCAGCGCGCGCACCCGACGCCCTCATAGGGCCTATACATAACAAAATGGCTGATTCTGCTTTTAAGTCAATGTTCTCAAGGGTAAGACGATTCCAATAGCAATGTAAAATATACGAATATTTCTCCTCTCGAATGAATAATGTGATGTGCAAAAGGATTATTGCTTCTCTGTTCTATACTTTACAGCACTCCTAATCTAAATTGTGATGTTCAAGAAATTATCAATAATTAATTTGTGTGAACACGATTCCGAAAATTACCTTAAAAGTAGGTATATCATGCATTTGCTTATGGATATTTAACAACGCCCGTTTTATCGGAAGTGAAATGCCTTCGAAGTCACAAAATTCAATAAACGTTGCTAAAAATTCGTTATATTTTATGTATTACAAAAAACAGTGGAACAATACGAATTCAATAAAGGATATTTGTAATATGAAAGAGAGAATATTACTTACAGAAATGTGGGGATGAGTGTTTACTCAAAGTTCATTTGAACTTTCATTAAATTAGCCACGCAAAAAACAGCAAATTAGAAATTTCGACCAATAATTTATAAACCCATCCCCAAAAAACTCTTACAATTATTTGCATGCTATTTGAGATAGCTCAAAAATTAATGTAAAATCATCTTTTTCCTCTCTCATTAAATTATCAAATAGAATTTTTAATTATGCTTAACGACCTGTGAAATATTGTTCTAAAAAATAAATTTTAATAGTTATTATTTTACAAGAACTACCGTCGCCATATAAGAGAAACGCTATTTGGATGCTATATGTTCAGCTAATGAAAATGTTTTGTAATGGATTTTAGGCCTTAAAACTTCAAAAGTTTGCTGTGCGAGGTTTGAAGCGCCCAATGTAGTTGCCCTCAGTAATAGCATGTGTACTATTCTTTATTACATAATAAGAACAAATATAAACTTGAATATTATAGGTAGCCTTTAAGCGTTTGGTGTAAAATTCATCTCTGCTTGCACTGACTATAGCTTGCTGTTTGACTAATACAGTTTAGCGCACACTCGGAAAATGATGAAGAAATGGAAAGAAATGAAGAGGTCTCGTTCTGTTTTTGGCATGAATAATAACAATAAATAATAATAATAATAATAATAATAATATTTTTAAAGATCAGGAAACACACAATCTTTGGAGGAATTGTGATACAAACTTCTCACACTTAACAGTTGCACACTAATAGTATGAAGTGGGGGTGGCGGAGTAACGATGAACCCGAGCATTGTTTTATTCAACTATTTTTGTTTATCAAAAGACTCTGTTTCATCATTTAAATCTTGTTTTTAGAACCTTTCTCAACTTCCAAGTGAAAGTTTTGTCTCTCAACGCTTATGGATGTTTGCTATATAATTCGACACGCGTAATAGATTCGTGAAAACTCCAGAATTGTTTTACAGACAGACCTGCCTATTAACGTTGCAATGTGACTTTCATATCAGTAGATGTAGAGAACTGTTATGCATTCGGATAAACATAGTATATGTTTAACTGGTTCTTCAAAAAAAAAGAACGCGGCAATGTGTGCTATTTATTTTATACCTGTAATTATTAAGTAATTATTACTGATAAATATGTTCTATAAGTTTAAGTAATTATCTATAATTATTAAGTTATTATACTACAGTTTGATCTAGGGTCTTCCATTGACTTCACTCCATCGGTCTTCTTCGGGTATAGAAATTACATTTCTATGCAACTGTAGAGAAGAAAATAATTAAATAACATTTACAGTTTTACTATATAAAAACGGCAGCAAAGTTCTATCCGAATTTGTCCCGAAAGTCAGTGAAGAGGGCCCACTGAGAATCGGGGCCTCCGAAAGCGGCAGTTCGCCTTCCGATATAATCCCTGGTCGGCAATTTGAGATCAGGACTCCCCCATCGGATCAGCAACTTCCTAATATTGTTTAGGGCGCTCTCGCGTCGAAGGTAACACCGCGCAAGGGCAGACAGCGCGGCGCCGCGGCAAAGTGGAGAAGCAGGGACAGGGAGGGAGCCGAGGGCACCAGAGTCACTAGAGATGCTGGAGATTGCGGGGAAGTCACGTGGGAGGGGGGGGGAAGCATGGCAATGTTGGCGAGGCGGGAGGACGTGGAGAAAGCAAATGGAAGAAAGAAGAGAAGGTCGATAGCGAATGAAGAGGCGAGGGGCACTGAAAGGGGGTGCGGTGCGTGGGAGACGCAGGGAACGGGCCTAAGATTGATTCACTCACTCATTCATTCATTCATTCATTCATTCATTCATGTTTTTGGGCTCGTCAACTGCTATGATCATTAGTTCCGTTAGTTTAGGGCAGGTTTAATCCTGAAAGGTAACAGTATTGTCTTCCCCGCTGGATGACGAGATCCGGTGCATATCTACACGTCAACTTGCGGGAGATTTTACCGACCGGATTGATAAACTACTGATCAGTGCAGCAGCTTGCTAGAATTCTCCTCCTGATAGCAGCTTAATTCGTCGAAGCTAATGTTGAGAAGCTGTGGGACGCCGGGAATGTGTAAGTAGCGAAATGAACGATGGATCAACGTGATTAATAGTACGATGGGACGATAGGATGATAGAACTATAAGACAATGGGACAAATGGTCGTTGTGAACGTTGCGAATACGAGTGAAAAGTAAGTAAGAGCTATGCTTAGTGTCTTGGATGGTGCCGAGGAGCGGAGATTAAGGGTAGAAATACTTATGAGAGCAAAGAGAATGCATGAAAAATATAAAAAAGTGATTAGAAAGTAGACACATCTATGAAGTCCAAAGAGAGAGTTAAGGAAACTGCAAAAGACCGCAAGCGGATATGTGAGAATTATAACTCTCTTTATCTTCTCTCACCACGACACACTATGCAGAGAAATAAGAAGGCGCAGAGAGGGTGGTGAGAGAGCTCAGAAAAGCGGTGAGAAAGCATAGAGAGGTAGTGATAAAACGGCGAGAGTGCGGTCAGAAAACGTAGAAAAGGCGGTGAAAGGGTGCAGAGGGGGTGGCGAAAGATATTAGAGAAAGTTGTAAGAAAGCATAGAGAAAACCGTCAGAGAACGCAGAGGTCTGTGATAATGGTAGATAATAAAGTAGGGATAGTGTGACGAGGGAGCTAACGAGAGTTAAATGTGCACTGTGAATTTGTTTATTAAACGGGATGTCTGGTTGTCAGAATAAGTGTTACAACGAGCATGTAGAGAGGTGGATCAATTTTTGATACTGGGACGTATTGAAACATTTCTTATAATAAGGGAGCGGATTTGTATTCAATAAAAATCTTGGAATGTGCTTTTAAAAATACGCATTTATGACATAAAACTTTTTAAATATGCACATGTATATACAATTAAAATTAACAATATTGTATATCCTGTAAAAATCTTTCCTGGTAAAATTATGGGGAAGCATTTTTGGAATGTAAATAATTTTTTTTTGCAAACATAATATGAACAAACTTACTTCTCAGGAGAAATAATTGAAGTAAATATTCCTCTTAGTGAAGAACAATTAATGTCTCGTTGCACTTCTTCTGCCTGGTTTTAAAAAAAATACCATATCAGGAAATAGCTTACATTTGCACAAGTATTTTAGCATCTATAGGAAAGAAAAAATGCAAACTGTGTCAAGCTCTTCAAATCAATGAACGCTTACAAATAAATAGATTCTGTGAAAAGATGAGACTTTTAGAAATAGAAGTTTAAGACTCAATTTAAGTCCCCATTGTAACGAAATATGCAAAATATGCTGTTATAATTACACAAATATGCACCAACTGGAAAAATCGGCCATATATGCACAAATATGCACTAACATATTTATCGCATCTAATTCTAACAAAATTACAAGATATTTCATTTGACTATATCCTGAAGGAACGGACAAAAATATCCAAAATCATAGAAGTTTGCTCCCTACTTACAGTGAAAATATACAAGTGCATTTGACACTGATTGTTAAGTAACATGCACAGGTGTACGGCAGGTAAATGAATTTTCCTTGATTGCGATAGAAAGCCTGCAACCAGCAAAATATCAGTATATGTGTTTCTTACTAATGACCACCAAATTCCACATGTAACATTCCACCACATGTTAATTGGCAAAAAGGAATCATTTTCCCCCATCTACATGCCCAAAACCTTTTCAAATATTTATTCCTAGACAGGTATGTATTGGTTGTGCAGAAGCTCCCGTTACAAAAATAACCCAGATTCTTTGTTCAATTCCGCGAAGAATTGCAGGACCAGTTTTTCTAAAAAGAATTTTTAAAATTGGGTTTCAAATTAATTTCCGAGTACGAAATGTATACCAGCTGTCGCGCCACCGCAAATACTGAGGTTTCTCTTACCACATTGGCACGCTGTACTTTCGTCACAGAGACACTCAACCGTTCCACCAATAGCATGGCGAAACGACGTAACGCCTAGCGCCGTAGGAGAAGCAGCAGTGTCTGCAGAGGCGCGGCAGCCGATTTGAAAAACACAATTTTCTCGAAGACACAATTTGTTTTTCGGAAAAACTGTATCTGTCATTCTATATGAAATTCAACATAAAATGTATTTTCCTTATATAAGAGAACTGGGAAAGAGCACGGAGAAGGCGGTGACAGCGCGGAAAAGGCGGTGAGTAAGCGCAGATATTGGAAGTTGATTGATTGATTGATTGATTGATTGATTGGTTGGTTGGTTGGTTGGTGATTCCGGGCGCGTCAACTTCTAAATTCATTAGTCTAGTCCATGTTTTTTCTTCTTCGGGAGGTGGTGGTGAACCTACCCCGATGGATAGTGAGACACGTCCTGTATGCGGGGATTTTTTCCAACCGGGTATCTCCCACCAGCGGGGCATCGTCCAAGCCGGGATAAGCTCTAAGTTGGTCTTCCGACGTGTGCGCATGTGAGTGTGTGTATAAGTACGTTTTGAGGCTAGAATAAGGAAGGGGAGGGTAGATTGCGCGTGGTGCGTGCCCCGTTTGTCAGGGTACTACTCCGGCATTCGCCGGTGAGTGTTGATAGGAGAAACCAAGGAACTACCTACGGATAAAGAGCCACTTCAATTCTCCTCCAAATTAAAATCCTGTCACCGTCGGGACTCATCCCAACTAGGTCCTCCCGGTCAGAGGATCTGCAGTGACGTCAGTGAATGCTCTGAGCCAGCTTTGCCGGTAGGGGCATTGGAAGTGAGGGGACGCTGTGAGAGCTGTTAGAGCGCCACTGACGGAACAGAGGGATTTCGCGTGGCCAGAGAGAGCTGACGGGGCACAATGCAAGGCGGGCACATGGAGCCAAGGGATAGATGGCCGTGACGAGCTGGCGTGAGGCCGGGATTGGGGCGGGGGCGTGGCACTTGGGTTGTGTAAGTGCTCCCCGGAGCGGAGGAGCAAACCCCAGCGTCATTCACCGCGTTTGTCTTTGGCGAGGAGCTGTTGACTTTTTAAGCACCTGCGCACGTTCGGGTGGCAGACGCATTGAGCAGTGGATTGTCACATTTCAACTTGCATCAATGTGAATAAGAACCATGTTCTTTACTCGAATGCTCAAGAGTCTAAAAATGTGCGATGTTTTTATATTAATGGCTTCTCCACTTATCACTCCACAATGTTAAATGTGAACAAAAATAATTTCATTAATTATCATAGTAATACAACTTAAACTTTTTTCTTACCACTAAGTTTATTTTTAACTTCGGGAAAACAAGGATGAAGAAGTTTTAAATTAATTAATTCAGGTGGTCCACATTTTAACCTTAGTGTTAGAAAATAGTTAATTCATAATAATTTAGAACGGCCGTAATACCTACCTTATGATTTCGAATACAAGAACTATTCTATAAGTGCTAATGAGATTCGACTGTAAAATGTGTATTTTGAATTTTTTCAATACTATTTTCAATGTCTCTCTCTTCTAATGTTATTGAGAAAATATATACTTACTATTGAGCAGAAAAATAATGTTGTCACACAAAATCATTGACAAAGTGGAAGAACCAAAGACATTGAAAAAACGATTTCAAGACAATTAGAATCTAAAGTACTCTCTTGCTTCACCAACCGCCAAAAAACTGCACCAGTATTCATTTAAATAACCAGCATTACCAACAAGTTACTTTTCTTTTTATTAATGAAATCACGTACAACATAAAATAATAAATAAAATAACTGGGATTTGATATTTTATAAGCTTGCAATCTGGATTTGAGACAATGGAAATACTTACTAATAGTGGGACATGTGATGAAAGTTTGAATAATAAAGACACGATGAAATACATTTTGTATTACAATAACATTAAAAAGTATTAAACTGTTGCTCATTTTATTTAACGAGCTACATTATTTTATTCCTGATTTTTAATGCATGGAATAAGTTAAGTGATTACATTTTGGAAGAGATATATTAAACGACAGAATTACAATGTCGAAACAAACATTTCAACGTTGAAACGAACATATCCATTTTGTCAATAATTTCCTTTTTTACTGCCTCAATGCATGTGTGTAGGAAACAGACATATTACTATCAAAATTATTAAATCCCAGGAAAAATGAAAAATGATTAATAGATATTACTATTAAAATTATTAAATCCCAGGAAAAATGAAGCTCTAAAATATTATTAAAATGTTGCAGAATATACCGGAGACTCGTCACTAGAACGCATTCACGTAACCGTGTTGGACAATTGAACACCAAGTTCCTGGAACGTCAAGCACCGGGGTGACAGAACGTCAGGCGCAGGGAAGGGCAGCACAAAGGAGGTAGCGAAACAACGCAACGGGAAGCGCGCACTTGACAGCTGAGGCGGTTGCTCCGGCCGATCGCCCGGCTTGGATCCGGCCCGGAGGCACCCGGCAGGTGAGATGGTCGGGGTGAGGCAGAGCGAGAGCCGAGGAAAGGCAGGGCTGGCACGGAGCGAGGGTGGAGGAAGAGGCGAGGGTGTTAGCGGAACGAGTTCACGGATGAATCGTGTACGTGATGGGGAGATATCGTGTCGAGGAGAAGGCGTGTGGTGGGTAGAAGCATGCCGGGAGGCGGCGAATGGCGAGGGTGGGTGTGGTGCTCTGGTGAGGGGCTTTAACGAGATGGAGAAGTGAGGCACGGATGGACGTGGCGGGCAGGGGGTGTAAGGAGGATCGAGAAGGGATCGTGGCGGGCAGAAGGAGTTGTGGGAAGAACGATGTCTAGGAGAGTTGGGTAAGGGGTGAGGCGGGCAGTGGGAGCTGTAGAATAGGGCGTGGCTGGAAGGAAGAGTTGTGGAAAGAGGAGGTCGCGGCTGTAATTTGTAGTTGTGCCAAAATCGTAGCGGGCAGGATAGTAGTAGAAAGGGGGCATGGCGAGTGAAGGGGGGTTTTGTGGGAAGGGGTGTGGTGGAAACATGGTGTCACAACACGAAGGGGTGTGGCGGGCAGGTGTGGGAAGAGCGTGGGGGCAATGGGAGTATGCGAAGGGACGCGCGGTGGTGCGAGAGAGAATGTGGAGGGGACCGTGTCGGGCAAGGTGTTGTGGTGGAAGGGGGTTGAAGAGGAAGGGCGTGGCTTCCGAGGGTATTGTGGAAGAGGCGTTGCGACCAGGGGGAGTGTGGGAAAGGGGAGTGGCTGGTGAGGGGAGTTTTTGTGGAAGGGGCTTGGCGAACAGGGGTGTCCGGAAAGGGACTTGAGGGCAGGTGTTAGAATAGATTGGCGGGCAGGGGGCGTATGGGGAGGGGCCGTGACTGGGAGAGGAAATGGAATGGGGTCGTCGGGCAATAGATGTGCGGGGAGGGGCGGGGCGGGGCGGGAGGGGCAGAAAATCGGCGGCGGAGGGGCGGCGCGTTTGCTAATTACGGGCGGTTGTTGGGCGCGGACGCGGCTAGCGCCAGGGCCTCTTCACACACAGCCAAATTGGGCTTTGTTTGTTAACATTTCTCCCATTCGGGTAATGCTCTTAATGAGTTTCCCGGCGACGCCGCCAGTGCGCCGGCGCGCTGCCTGCGATCGAACTGGGTGCACCGCCCCGCCCCCACCCCTGGGCGTGCCCCGCCCCCTCATTCGATGTAGCACACCGGCTTAGACAGCGCAGACTATCAATTGATATCACTGCACTGCCTCGGACCGGGAGGTCCCGAGGTTCGAGTCCTGACGGTGGCAGGATTTTCATCCGGAGGACAATTCTAGAGGCCGGCTGCTCCATGGGTAGTTTTTGATGGTTTCACACTCATACACCAGGCAAATGCCGGAGCAGTGCCCTAACAAACGGGCCACTAACCGCGCGCGATCTTTCCTTTCGCTTCCTTGTCCTATTCACATCGCTTTCTTACACACATCATTACATCTACTACACTATCAGACGTATCGGGAGACACTTTGGGAGCTTAGAGCTTGTCGCGGCTGGGGCAGTGTCCCGATGGTGGGAGATACCTGTTTGGAGAAAACATATCTAGCAATTTATTATAACTAAAATTAAATTAATGATCGACTAAGCGTTTTCAGGAGGTCTTCCAATGACAAGAAGAGTGAGCTGTATTAAGGTCGCAGTCTCAGTACACTGCGTGAAACTCCTGCATGCTGCGCAGTGTGTATGCTCTTCATTATACAGAAATAGCTTAACCGCAACTGCTATGTTACACGTGCTACAATGTAATCAAAGCTACCATGTACAAACAAATATTGAATGTACAATACACCAAGTGGGAGTCATTCGGGCTAACATTGAAATTGCTCAAAGCTCCTGAATCCCACTCAGATCGGTAAACGCATCGCCGAAGTGGTTCTCTGTGATCGACGTGAGACTATTTTAAATTCGATCATTTCGTGGCGTCTGCGCCATTTTCGCACTTAAGAAATCCACAACCGAGTCATGTGCTCGTCTACAACACGACACCAAACTACAATCCGTAGATTGAGCGGTTGCAATAACAGAAGCAATATTAGTGTGTTAATGGTGGCGGAGAGTAGCAAAAATACTGCTCAGAGAAAATGCTGTTCCAAATGTAGCACGCACACTTCTCAAGAATAGCAAATGAAATTGTTTTATAACATAGCAATAAATTAAATATTTTAAAAAAGTCTTTACAATGACTGTAATTACATAATAATGTATAAACACAAGTTCTTCACAAAAGTTCTTTACATATCAAGAATATAAACTACAACAGCACATATTTTCTTTGCAAATGATTGCCGTCTGTCTATCTGTCTGCCCATTCGATTGTCAGTCATTGAACAACACTAGTGCCTAAACAATACGTTACCATACGTACGATTTTTTTCCCAAAATGGCTATTGCGCGGTCGATCTGGCTACTGGTCGAGGCGCTGCGATTCTGAAAAGCTTTCTTTAATACTTTGGGGTACTTTACAGGAAGAACATGGGGTATTTTCAAAGTTTTCTCAAAAACAAAAATAGAGTAAAATACGCTTATAAAGGTGGCATAGGTCCTATTTTCAAAGTTAACTCTAAATTTCCGATAATTGCAAAAATTTGAAAATTTTTCGTCTTCCTACAATTACAAAACTAAAGATAGAGATCTTTCCTTCAAATGAAATTTGTTGGCCATAATTCATTATTTTATTAAGATCCTATACATGTTTTGAAACTTTAGACTTTTCGAGCAATATTGCATGCAATTATTTGCAATTATCAATTCTATTCAATTCAATTATATTGGTAACTTGTTTATAGGGTTCGTCTATTACAAATACAAATAATACAGTAACACACAAAAATACAAATAATACAGTAATACACAATAAATACCAGTAATACTGTAACACAATAACAAAATAATACAATAGCTTAAGATACAAAACAATTGAGACAACAAAACAAACATATAAAACGACTTGTATCGGAACCGCCACCTATTTTAGGTTTTGGGAAACCCAAACGCCCCGGCTGGCACGTGGGGTGTGGTAGTAACACACACAAATATAATGTGGCCGCCGCGCGGCAACACGAAATGGCAGCCAAGAAGGCATTATGGGGGCGAGGTTTTCTCTACCCCTCCGTTCGCCAGCGCTACCCCCTCTTCATTCCCCTCCGTGTCAAGACTGATGAGTCTTGCCCTCCAAGCCACGTGCCGTCACTGTGTTGCGATGCGAATCCCAGAAGTTTCCGTGTAAACGAGAAGTATAGCGTTCTTTGAAATGTGTCGCTTCAGCCGACTCTGGTCCAGCGGCCACAGTATCAAGTGAGGCTAGACTCATTACAGATATGGTAAGGTACTAATAATAATTAAATAATTAGAATACTCGTAGGAGTAGAGGATTTAGCTTGAGCTATTCATTTTTAATAAATACCAGTAATTTCAGAATTGATGAAATAAAAATGTATAGAGTTTTATATCTTTCAGAATTTAGTTTAGTTAAGCAATTGGGGAAGGTCATCATTATGGTAAGGTCCTCTAAACCTTTTAAAAATTGGGCTCACATAAAATATGTTTGTTTTCATCAGAAGTCATATTACTTAGCGAGCACATTGAATTTGAGTGTATTTTGTGCCACATATTTCTAATGTTGGTGTTGATTTCCTTGTCACTGGCCACTCTAGTTTGAGCAACTACTCTAGTACTGGAAGTAATATTTGCAATTTAAAAAAAATACAAAAACAAGGTTTTCTCAAAAACGGCTCCAATTTTTTTTAAACTTTTGAAAGGAATAGTACTAAATGCACTTGAAAGTAATAGTACTGCACGTCATATTGCTCCATTCTTTTGTTTTTCCAAACATTCCAAAATTAAATTTTTTCTTGTTTCTCACGTCATTAATATATACATTAGGGGCGATTTGTATACATTGTTGCATCTACAAGTACATGTGCCTTATAAAATCATATAAAGTTAATAAAGTCGTGTAGTGGAGTGGAGTGGGGGGAAGGGAGTGTAGTGTAGTGAAGGGGAGTGCAGTGTAGTGCAGTGTAGTGTAGTGTAGTGTAGTGTAGTGAAGTGTTATGCAAACTAGAAGCGAATTTAGAGTAGCTAGAAATAAATTGGAACTATTATATCGACACCTAATTCTAATAGTAAACCTAATTTTAAATGTTAAAATTGTTTTGTAATTCTAATTCTAATTGTTATCATGTTTGCCACCGAGCATTAGTTCAAAGCGAACTTTAATAAATCCATCTATCTAAGTCTTACAAAAGTAATAATGAATTATCAAGTTTTCGCGCAAACTCAAAAGTTTTCTGTGAAAACGTGCTCAAATTTCCACCTCTTCAGAAAACTTCAAAAGCTATTCTCTCAGAAACGGCTCCAAATGTTTTCTTCAAACGTTTCGTACGCATAGCGTTAATGGCAATGTTTAAGATGACAGAAAATACTTTTGCTCTATTCTTTTCGATTTTCAAAAATTACAGAAATGTAACTTTTTTTAAAAAGTCTCTCACTTTTTTTAATATGCTCATTTCCAGCTATTTATGTATCCCATTCGATTTGTAATTAAATTTGCTTGAAATAACTTTATATGAAGTTTTTCGAAAGTCAATAATTTACCGTGAAAAGAGGTTCCAATTTCAAATTTACAGTAACGCTTAAAGGACATTTTCTTAAAAATGTCTGTACATTTTTCAAAGCATATTGCCATTTAGGACAAGATTTTACTATTCTTTAATATTCTTAAAATAATATTTCCGTTCAACCATTAGGAAACCAAAAACTTCAGTTAATTTGAAAAAAATACTTTGGACGGCGATAGATGGTAGCTGGCAAGAGTATGTGGCATGCTCGAGTAGATAACCGAGACTAAAGGAAATAGAAAACTAATAGGGGAACGTCTGTGCCATTCTGTAGCACCACTAGTTTCGTTTCTCGGGACCGACAATAATAGTTTTTTCTGCGGAAAATTTACTGTTTACTGTTACAATACGTTCTCTTCTTACATTCGTAAGAGCGGGAAATTAAAATAAAATTCCTGTTCCGTAACACAGCACGTGAATAGCTAATATTTGATGGCCGGAGGCCTGTATTTTGTAGTCTTTCTGTCATATTCGTCGTAAGTAGTAACGCAATGAGTAACAGTTCATTCGATGGGTGCAGAATGAAATTGGGCGAAATAAAACAATTATATATTTTTAGTTTCAGGCGAAGTCGAAAGTTTTCGATTGTTTTTACATTATTTCCAAGTTCCTATGTATCTAAAAAAATCACAGACCCCTTTCACATTACCAGAGGCTGCTTAGTTCCCTTTATATTTCTGCGCGCTTTGGAAATTAACAATATCGATATTTGGGATTTTCCCGAATACCTGGGATTCTAACAAAACCCTAGAGAATTTTAAAATGGATGGAGTCTGCATAATTATTTTTTACTTACTGTGCGCATTGCAAATTAGTGTCACAGATGGTTTGTACCCTCTTGAGTTCCTATTCATCTAACGAAACGATAAACACCTCCATTTGGCCTGAAGAAGATTAGTTTCCTTCAATTTCTGAGTACATTGGAAATTCGTGACGTAAAATTTTGAATTTTTCCGTAGTTTCAGAGTAGCGAAAAAAATTACAGATACCTTTCACATCACTAGAATCTGCCTGGATTTTTTTGCAATTTCTGCGCCCATTGAAAATTAGAAATATTGATGTTTTCGTTACATGTCAAGTTACGTGGCAGTTTTACCAATAGAACCCCTCCCATGTTGACTGATTTTAAAAACGTACTTCGACAAAATACTTTGTACTCTCCACATTTGTCTTTATAGCGCTCATGGTGGTTGGATTCAGCACTCCTCTCTCAATTGAGCATTTATCTTCAAGAACGGAAAAAAATGTTATCATCTTTAGGCCGAAAATCCATTATCACTGGTTTACAAACGTCAACCGCGTCTGGTTATCGATCATGTTGTTTTCAATACTTTTCGTAATACCTTCTGCTTACAAGAAACAATCATATAAATAATAAATACCTTTCCTGGGAACAAAGGTACTCGTATGCCAACAAGCTACAAATATTTTATCACAATTGTTCTTACCGGTGCAGCACTTGAAACTTTAATACAAGCCGAACATTACGAATGATCTTTTCTCTGGACCGTTGCGTTAGGTCAATAAAACTTTTCAGGTTTACGAACAAAACTATTGGTTTACTGGGTCTAGCAACAGAGGTTGATATCTTCTTTGAATCCACGAGTTATTTTCATCAACAGCGACATGTGGCTAGTTATATTTCCATTTCGGAGAATTCTACTGCCGAGAATTCCTCGTCGGGTTCGCACAACATGACCCAACCCATTAAAAATATTTGTGAAGAGTATGTAGTATGTAACGGTGGAAGTAAAGAGCAGAAGAGATGAATATAGGAAGACCAAGAGAAGAAGAAGGAGGATAATATAGAAATTGGAGGCGATAAAGAGAAGAAAGTTTGGTACATAGTACGAAATTCGATTCTAGTGCGGCAGTGGGAATGTTGCGTCAATCTGACACAACGTGTGGATCAGTCTATTAAGTGAAAAACATTAGTTAATAATTGATCCACCTGCCTACCTTCAAATTGAATCTTCTTGTACAGTTGACGACTGTATGTTTGATTTTATCACCAGAACATGGCGAGTTATTCCCGCTCAAATGTTGTGGGTTGTTGACGGGTCGATCAGACCCACCGCTCACGTTTACGTGATTTTTCACCACATGTCCGGCTTTTACTTTTCTGCGATAGATTCGAATAGTATAGAATTAATTAACGAGACTTTAAAAAAATAGTGATTGTTCATGAAGTGATAATGGAGTTGGAGATGCAGTATTTGAACTCTAAAGGTTGCACAGATCAGAGTATAAATAATAATTTGAAGATGAACTAGAGAATCAGGAAATTAAACCTGAACCTTTTGTAAGTAATATTTTTATTTGCTTGCAGCCAAATTGTAATCGATGTTTTAGGGCTTAGAAATGCAAATTATTTACAATTTTTGTAGGTAACAAAACATTTTCTCGAAAAGGATAAAAAACAAACTGATTGAAAAAAAAGTATTGTTAAAAATGCTTTCATAAACAAATTATAAACCTTACATAATAATACATTGTTATAAAAATGCTTCCATTATATTTGTTTAAGACATGTAGATTTATTTTGTAGACATTAAAGTGGTAGTTAAATTTTCTCTTCTTTTTTTGTCCTTCTTTCACTTTTAATTTTATTATTTGATCACTATTACTAACAGATTTACAAATTTGAGATACACTTAGTGTATTTTGCGTTTTATATTAGATCAATGATTTATCAGCATCTTTTACTACACAATAAAATGTTTTTGTAATTAATGAGTGTTTTTAATATCCTTCAATAACTAGCGGATCAATTTGAACCTTACTCTCCCTGAACTGCCGTCAGAATTTGTAACATTCCCACCGCCGGGATAGCCTCTTTTCAAGCAACGCTGCGTCTCCCAACGGCGGACAAAATGATACGATGGATGACATATGCTGAGTTGTCCCTGGATCTCTCGACACCGTTTATCGCTCAAGTTCACGGCCTGGAGGCAAACATGACCTCTTCTCTCGAATGATGCAATTTATTTTTGGTTTTAGCTAGCGTCCCCTATGTCAAAAGATGATAAGCGATCTGCAGTATTACGGACACTGCATTCCCTGAAGATAAACTCGAATATTTCTCGGGAATCGGTCAAGTAGTTAGTAATAAAATATTTTATATATGATATTTCTTTCACACGGTTTTCTATTCATTTTAATTCTACGCTTTTATTGGAAACACGAGTTATTACAAGAACGGGTGTAGATTAATATGGGTTTCCCATCTGCACTAGCAGTGATCTACTTGAATATTTTACAAAGCCTTTTTTCACGGTATATAACTACTTTGGGGTATATTTTTCTCAATTCATATGTTTTTCTAAAGCCAATATTCTATTAAAGGTCTTTAACGCATTATTTATTCCACTTTCAATTAAAGGGGTAACTGATCAATGTGTACAAGCATATAAGATTTCTACGAAAAGTGCATTAAAATTCGATCGCTCACTGCATGTTACAAACTTCTGCATGGTTGCATAATTGAAACTGCACGAGCCCGAAAATGGTATCATTTTCGAAAGATTCAAGTGTTTCGGAAACATGACTATATGATTATTCGTTACTAATGAGTAGCTTCCGATGTCAAAATTATATTTTACGGTACCGACACTTCCTTGACGGAGAGCTACGCAAATATTTCATTAGCAGACAAGGCGCGCGCTCGCTCTCTAAGATTTAAAAAATCTTGCAAAATATTTGAAATAATTTACAAGCGTGGGACTATTTATGCAGAGGGAAAACAATGGGATGAGTAAATGGCTGTTGTAGGTAGCTCGTTTTTAAAGGTACAACTCCGGCTTTTCCTTCGTGTGATCGGAGAAACCACGAAAAGCTACCTATCGGATTACAAAGATGATATACATTTATTACAATTCAAAATTCGTAAAAAACAAAAAAGTCACCAATACCTTGTTAATTTAACTCGTATGGCTAGCACGTTAATTAGTTATGTGTAGAATGTGGAGGTTCGAAACTAAGTTGACTGATTGATGTTTCAAGGCGCATCAACTGCTTTGGTCATTAGTCTCGAGGGCGTAGAAATTGACTTGCAATTCCGGGAGATGACCTCCTCCGCTGACAGTGAGAACAGGCGCCGATATGCACTTCGCGGTGAAGAATTTCCCCTTCCAGGTGAAGCATCGCCCCAACCGGGACAAGCTATAACTTCCTGACCTCTGTTGTAGTGTAGTGCATGTAAGTATATGTGTTAGTGTGTGTATGTGAAAAGGAAGGGGTAATTCAAGGAAGAAGAACAGATCGCGCGTGGACCGTGGCCCGTTTGTTAAGGTACTGCTCCGGTTTTCTCCTGGTATGATCAGAGAAGCCACGAAAAACTATCTACCACGGCAGCCGGCTGCTAGGATTCTCCCGTCAGTGACTGAATTCGACCTGACTCTCTAGCTGGAGATAAAATTCCGCTGCCGTCCGAAGTAGATCCCTAGGACTTTTCGGTCAGAGTCGCTGCAGAGGCAGCGGCAATGTTGGCTCTGAGCTAAGCTCAGGTAGTTTTAACTAAATTAATTGTAGTAATGACTTGTATATGATAATTTAAAAAATGTAATATACAATTTTCCAAATCAACGGGTGAGTGAAAAGTTTAACACCGCCCAGTGAAGATAAATGGCTGTCTCAGACTGCTTTTGCGTGCACACAAGTGAAGTAGTACACCAGCACGCGTCATCACTCATATATTTTACTGCGAAGGATTCCGATAACAAAGAAGATTTTATTACGATTGTTTATTCTCTTTCCTAGATTTCTTCTCTTCTTTAAACGAGTGTTTGTGTTGTCTTAATGATTTCAGTAAATATATCGAACGTTATGTGCCCTCAGTTTCTTATTTTGGCATCAAAATTCTTTGATATTCAATACTGCAAACGCCTAGCTATCATTTTATTCCATACGTTCTAATAATTCTGGATAACTTCACAATGTTAAAAAAGTGCGATACGTTCATGGAACTAATCCATTAAATGGAATTTTTATTTATTAAACATAGTCGAGACCACGTGGCAGATATTTTGCATTATATAATATTAATTAAAATGCGAAAAAATAATTATCTCTTCGCAACCTTCCTAACATTATTTTAAAATGTATTTAGTTTTAACAAAATCGAACAATTTTATTACTCATAGTTTTTAACTTCATATTAATTATTATACATTCTAAAAATTAACAAGCAAATATGAAAAGAGATGACAATTCTATTGGATGAAAAGAGAATAATTTTGATCACAATAGGAACTGAAAATGAATTAAAACATCGGTAACATTCACATGCTATTCAAACAACACAATCAGGGTACAAAAATACTAAGTAATCGTAAGTATCAGTATTTACTTGATTGTCCGGGTGACAGCGTAATGCAAACTGGTTTCTGATAAACTGCCAAAAACGTTCATCTTTCCATAGTGTGTGATGCACAAGAGAAAGTAATATAAATCTTGAAAATATGATCATTTGTATTTCATTGGCTGTCTGGGAGACGCCGCGTCCATGGCAAAGGTGCGACATTTCGTCCTGAGGAAGATCACAGAATGGCGACCGAAACGTCGGTACCTCCGCCATGAACGCGACGACATGCGGTCATCCATGTAAATACTGACTCCGGTCGCGTAAGCCTACGCTCTCAATCATAAGTATCGTTCACTCAACAAAATGTCTACATGGCCATGCAGGTGACGCACACGACGAGCATAAGTCAAATTACACGCTCGCCTCGCACGTTCGACGTGAAGAGAGCCGTGGCTTAGAGAGGTGGCTCACAGAGGAGAGGATTAGTTTTACTCCGACGCCGCAAGCAAACGACTGGCGGCGGACGGCAGCCAGAGTACGGAGAGGCGGGGACAGCAGGGAAATCAGGAGATGAGTAAAGACAACTTCCGGATCGAGAACAACAGCCAGGGTGTCGAGGGCCAAGAGTGTCGAGGTCTGCAGAAATGAGGGTAGCAAGGAGGTTGCAAAGGTTAAAGAAGCATAGATTCAGGCAGAAGAGGTTGAGGCGCCTACGGTAGAGGCGGCTGAGGTAGAGGCGGCCGAGGTTGGGGTGGCCGAGGTTGGGGTGGCTAAGGTTGCGGCGGCTAAGGTTGGGGCGGGCGAGGTTGGGGCGGCCTTGATTAGGACAGATGTTGGGACATTTGATATTGAGACATTCGATATTGTGACAGCAGATGTTGGGGCAGCAGAGATTGGATCAACAGAAGTTGGAAAGCACTGTTTAACACAGCAGGGAGAAAGGCAACAGCGCCGAAGACCGCTGGACAGCGTACAGAGCGAACAGCAGCAACGGGGAAGCCCGGAAAGCGATAGCAGAGGCCGGAACAGAAGAGAAATTTGCACAAGCGGGGTTGGATGAAACAAATAGAAAAGAGCGGAGGGTACGGGAGGAGGCAGGAGAGGCGCGCCAGCCACTGACCGGCTCGGCGGTTGGCGTGCGGGGGATGCGGCGCGTAGCGTTTTGCGGATCCGCGCGTCACCGGGCGCGCCACGCGTCAGGGAGGACACATTTTTGTCGCTGTGAAGCCGCGAGGTTAAAAAGGGAGGATCGCACTCGGCCCTCGCGCCGCCGCGTTCCCTCGCCCTCTCCGCGCCGTCCGCGCCGCAATTAAAGCGGGTGTCCGCGCGAGCTCCAATTACGAAATTAAGTCATCACCGCGAGCGCCGGCGGCGGCGGCGGCGACCGCGGGTCGGGACGAGAGGCCGCGACGCAAGCGGCCCGGGTGAGCTGTTTCACGCGGCGATGCATGTTGTGGGAATTCGGCTTCGGTAAAAAGCTTAGTGTTGGATGCGTAGAAAAATTAACAGTGAAAAAGTATTCCGCTGCTGGAAATGGGAGATACGTGCAGTCACGGACAAAAGTGTGCAGGCCCTTTCAGCTCACATTAACTTAAGTTTATTTCCAAGAAATGGATAATATTTCCCGAATTGTTTGATCTAGAAAGCAATATTAATTTATAATACACCCAAACACACACACACACATATATCATAATATCATATATAAATAAATGAACATATACAATTTCTTACTGAATGCTGAAATTTATCACTTTTTGCATATCACGTTTTGCACCATTACTGGATTTTTGATTGATTGTTTTAGTGATTCCGGGCACGTCAACTACTAGGTTCATTAGTCCCGTAAGTGTAGTGTATGCTTTTGCTCGAGAGGTGGGGGTTATCTTTTCCTCGCTGTATGGCGAGATCTACCGTCAGCTGGCAGGGATATCCCCAACCAGGTATCACCCACCAGTGGGGCACCGCCCCAACTGGGACAAGTTCTAAGCTCCAGACCGGCCGCCCGGCACGTATGGTTGTGTAGTACCTGTTTGTGTTTAAGGGGAGAAAATACGACAAGGAAGAGGTAGGAAACATCGCGCGCGGTCCGTGACCCATTTGTTAGAGTTCTGTTCCGGCACCGTTACTGGAGATTTTAAGTTCCCTGATGGATATTTTTAGGTTTCTCTTTTGACCCGTTTTCTTTTCTTCACTTTCTAAAATTATTTTGTCAAATAGCAACACCTATTTCTTCTTCTCAACTTCTTTTTCTCAATTTATTGCAACAAATCTTTTACAGATTGTTTGAAACATTTTTTAATCGTTAATTAACTTGAGAAAGATACTATTTCCTCTAAAATGTGTACATGCGTCAGGGATGAATTAGTTGGTTCACTAACGCCGTCTGTTATTGTAGTAAATAGACATATTAATAGTTTAATTTAGACTTATTGCAGTAACTTATTAGTACATTGTCTACTACTACACATTCAATAGGGTTCTTACTGTCTTGTGCATCTAAAGCGATCAAAATATTCACAGATTGTACTACTGTTTTAAAAGATTCATGTGCACACATCGCTTTTAACGCTTTATATTAGTTATTGCCTGTAAATGACTTACAGATTTAATACAAATTTACTTCATTTCTGTCAAAAATGACTTTTGTGAATTTTTCAGCAGTATTGCGCTAAGGATAATTCCGAATATGTAATCCAAATTCCCTGTACCTAGAGTATGTCTAGAACAAGTTGATGCCGTTTTAATCTACCAGTCACTTAATTGCAAAAAATTATATTAAGAGAAGGATATGCGTTTGAAGATAAAAGGTGAATCTACTGCACGTTTCCCTAGGTGGTCAAAGAATCATAAACTCAATTTCATGGAAACGTTCTTAACTCTACAGTGAAGTTACACTCTTCTAACTGACACATATCTTCCCTTTTTGTATTAGACATACTTATGCTCACAATTATATTTTTTGGCTTAAACGATACTTATATAATGTGATCAAATTAACTTCTCATACTGTGTAATTTTTTTGGCGCAGAGCATGTGATCATTCCCTCTTTTGGCTACGTGACTATGTTTATCATACCAGTGTAAAACTCTAATGTACTCTAATGACTAATTTTAGAAACAAATAGTGGTCATAGGGTGTATAGTTCGCCAATGTTTGCGACTTCACATACATGACAGGTACCAGTTTTTTCAGTAATATTGACATTTTCGTAAATTCTCGTCTGTTTACTAGGTCTTTTAAAAAAAAATGGACCCTGGTATGGTCACAGACGTATTTTTATTATTATGTTTCAATAACTTCTAGTTTATTACATTATGAAGTTTAAAACAATTTATTGATTTTAATTTTATTTACTTTATGTTTTTCTTTGTTTTTTTTTAGATGTTCCGGAAAAGACCTCTTACTAGGGTTAGCACATCAATAAATAAATTATAAAGGAATATATAACATTCGTTAAAAACTAAAAATAATGTATTTACAAAAGCTATAAAATACTGTCTGGAAAATGAAGCGTCTGTTACTGTTTAGTCAAGGATCCTTCGGTTCTACGTCCATAGAAGTTTATTTTACGTCCCTTGAAATTACGATAGGGATTCTTTATTCCTGTGTGGAGCTATCTAGGGATTTCCAATCTACGGTCCGCGGATTCGACCGTAGTCCTTCGGCATAGAACGTAAAGCAGCGGAATGGAGCGAAGACGTCGCGTATTTACGTTCGCCTCACTTTCTCAGATCTTAACGGACATCACAACCCGAAAAACGCTGAGGACACAACTGCGTTGGAGGCACATAAGGGCTTTTTGGAGTGTAACCGGAAGTTATAACGGAGGCGTCAGCAGAGAGCAGCAAACGGTGCGCGGCGGCGCGGCACAGCCGTTTTGCTTAGCGGGTGGGGACAGGGCGGCGAGGGGGTGGAGGGGGCGGGGCGAGTGAGGGGGGTGGGAGAGAGGTGGCGGCGCGCGAAGCCGTGATGTAAACTCCGTAACTTGCAAGGAGTACCTGCAAGTTTTCCTCTGGGGCTTCATCCAGCGAACCACGCACAGTGGCCCGAATCCATCCATTTATCACATCGGGAATTTATCGCAGCCGGAGTCATGTGAATGATCTTGGCAGTCCCGGTGACGCCGCGTCGAAGACTGTGTTGCCGACGTTTGAACCATCTTATCGTGGCCTTCCTCAGGGCTGGTCTGCGGCTTTTGCAAGGCAGACCAGTTCTGAGAAAAAGCACGATAAGATGGTCGAAAGGTCGGCAGCACAGCTTTCGACGCACCGTCACCCGGACAACCAAGATCATTCACATGACTCCGGCTGCGGATGCCTACGACTACTTCATTTATCATCTCGTCTTCTCTCTGGCACTAGTATGTCAATGGACACATCTCACTGCGAGAGTGGTCATCATTATGGCCCCTGATCTCCCCCTTGTAAGGGTTTGATCCCGACTGACGTGTGTGGAATTTTTGAACGGACGGAAAAACCACAGAAGCCATGTCATGCCTGTGGTACATAAAAAGAGCCGAGGCAGATGCCCGGAAAAATTAAATCTCTCCGAAAAAATAAAAATGTACCTTCTAACGATAGATATCACATGCTCTTCTCACCTGATATCTTGGACACTCATTTGACTGAGGCCTCTCGGTGGAATGAGACCCACATCTGGCGGAGAAAGTAAGAGACAAAAGCCACTCGCGGGGCGTGTCTTGTGATCACGTTACGACAAACATTTCGCTGTTTGGTGTGTCACTTCCAAGGTAAATTTTAAGAATATTTTCAGTACCCAACATTATTTATCAATTGAATAGCCTCTAGAACGTGGAATCAGTCTAAATACGTTTCCAGTTATATTCCCCACGGCTAAATACAAATTTTGCACATTTTTAGATATTAACATTTTCTATATTTTCAGAGTTTTCTTAAAAAAAACTGGTATACATCGTTGTGAAATATACTCAATATATTTTTGTTATTTTGTTCCTTCATCTATATGTCTTACATATCTGGGCGAAACAAACGGCATGGAGATAAACAGTTCAAATTTTTACATTTTGTTATTGGGATTCTGAAAAAGAGAACAGTGAGAGCCAAAGAATTAACATATATGTCATTAGTGCGACCCCTATTAAAATATGGCGCGGTATGTTGGGACCCATACAGAATCTTGGAGCAAAGGAATCTAGAAAAGGTCCAGCGTAGAGCATCAAAATTTACTTTCAGGGATACTAATAATAAAGGAGTATGGGAGTCACTCGAATGGAGAAGATTAAAGTAACGTCTCTATGCTATGTATAAAGCGTACACAGGCCTTCGAGCGCAGAAAGAAATTCAAAGTCGATTAGGGAAACCTTCATATTTTGGCAGAGGATCACATGCACAAAATTCAAACAAGAATTCAGAAAACGAACGTTGGAAACGGACGTTGGGACTGTGACAATCTTCGATCCCTTTCCTCAATACCTGAGCAAATTTAAAAATAAATTGGTTTCCTGAATGTTGATATGCGTTATAAATATATTTCATATTATTCAGTGTAAGTAACTATGTATTCTACGTAATTAAGTATTATTATTATTATTATTATTATTATTATTATCATTAATCCTACAGTATTTTCACTGCCTCGAAACGGTCACTGTCTGGAAGGTCCTAGTTTAGGACCTCCCGATAGTTGTGAATTTTCGTTACTAGCAATGTAGGTATATCGAATTCAGCCGCTGTCTGGAGGAGAATTTTACCGACCAGCTGCTCTGATCGATAGTTTTCCGAGGTTTCTCCGATCAACTTTCGTAAATGTCGGCGCCTTTCCCTACCAAACGGGTCACAGAACCCACGCAAACTTTAATTCCTCTTCCTTGTCCCGTTCTTCCCTTACAGACAAGCACACATACCCTTACATGCACTGTTATTTCTCACATATCAGAAGAATATTGGGAGTCTGGTGATTATCGCGGCGCGTAAACGGAGGCAGTCAAGTTTTAGGCGCGTAAACGGAGGCAGTAGATTTAAGTTGGGTTAGGTTTTGAGTTACATATTGTTTTTAATTTTAAAGTTTTGTTTTCAGTTTTTATGTTTTTATATAAAACTAAATAATAAATATTTTTTGGGAATATTGGTCAAACATTATTGTTTTATTGATATGATTAGATCCTGTGATGAGTCGTGGATTAGCTTATGTGGCTCAGAGAATCAACTACCTCTGTCTGGGAGGTGCTAGAGTTCGAGTACCGGCGGTGACAGGCTATTTGACACTAGCTACATAGCTAGACCTAATTCACCCGCTGCCTGGAGCAGAATTCTCCCAGCTGCTCGTATCGATTGTTTTCCGTGGTTTATCCGATCACCACCAGGCGAATGCAGGACCAATACCCTAATAAACGAGGCATGAACCGCGCGCAATCTTTGCTTCTTCTTCCTCATCATATCTTCATCCCTTACTGACACACTCCTACACTTATATGCACTACACTACCACACATGTTGAGAGACCAGTCGCGAGCTTAGAACGTGTCACGACTGGGATGGTGCCACGCTGGTGGGAGATCCCTGGTTAGAGAAAACCCCGTAAACCGATAAATAGTTTGTTGGCCGATCTCGCCATCCAGCGCGGAAAGACCACAGCCTCCTCGCACGATAAAACACGCACTCAACCGACTAATGACCTTAGTAGTCGACGCACCCGGAAACATAAATCAATCAATTAATGAGTCATGACAAATGCGATTTTTGCCCGTTTTTTTTGCCGCTTGCTGCTTCTACTCCGTTCGGGCGCAGTGTGCGCGTGCGACGGGGAAGCGGCGGGTGATGAGGCAGGGCGGTGAGGGCGTGCTCCGGCGCGACCGCAGGGTGACGCGACGCGCCGCGCCGCTCATGAAGCGCCTGCAACGCCGCCGGCGCGGCACGCCACGACGCCGGGGGAGGGCGCGCCTGGCCTGCAACTTCCCTGCTTCGCGACTCTCCCGACTGCGCAACGGACGGGGCGCCGGGGGCGTCGCACCACACGGCACCTCTACTATGGCCGAGGCTCGTAAAGACGGATCATGGGCTTCGGGGCTTTTCTAACTTCTTTTACGGCCGCTCGTAGCTGCAAGTCAGCAGCAGGCAGACGGAAGACGCGACTTGTTCTACATTCCGAATGGGAGTCTAATGAGGGTTCGAACTGTGCTGGTAATTCACAGTTCGTGCACCCGAAATGAAATATTAGAATTGCAAACAATTGAAAACAAACACAACTTTTAAAAAATGGTACGATCGAAGCGGCGCTGACGTAGGTCTACTAGATGTCTAAGAAAGAAGCTCAAAGTGAATATACAATCTTTGAAATGTCGACACTCACAAAATTGGTCTTCACCCAAAAACGTAAATTTCTCGCTACGTACTCCAGACTATTAACTATGAAATGGCAATTATTTTATATTACCATAAGCAATATGGCTATAGAAAATACAAGTTTACTACATATTACACTACATATTGTAACCCACCCCTCTTACAGGCATGTGGTTTCTAGAGCGGGGATGAGGTTTTCAATAACACAGTCATTTAACTTTAACAAAATAAAAATTTAATATCTAGAATGATGTGAGTGATGGATGATTTTACATGATATTTTACAAGTATAACCCGTGCGATCTTTTTTTAATTAACTTGATTGGTTGACTCGATATAAAAACTAATTCAATTAATAGGCCGCCATGAATATTGATGCCGATGGCATCTTCTCTCGAGCTTCGCTCAGGAACTGTTCCGCATTCTAGCGGGAGCGAAGAGAATGATTATCCTTTGTAGTTGTTGTTGTTGTTGTTGTTGTTATTGTTGTTGTGGGTGTGGCAGTACAGCACACCCAGCTGGCGGAGTTGTTGACCGGCGTCAAGGGTGGGATGCCCCAGGCCAGCAGCAGGTTACCAGCAAGTAGCCGCACTTCAGCGTGACCGTCCTCATATTCCTCTCCCTTAGGCCGGACCCATGGATGACGACAGATCCCCACTCGCGTCTGCGATGA
>BOPP01000012.1:16046030-16080876 GCA_017312745.1 Gryllus bimaculatus
ATTGAGAATAACTGAAAATGCACGATAGGTTCTATAGTAGTTTCCACTGATAGATTTGGTGTTGGATACTTCGGATCAACTTGGTGGGGTGGATTGATTTCAAGATGGCATTGACTCGATTCCTCACTTTTGGCTGCGGCGAAATTATCATATAATGTGAGAGGAATTGACAGGTCAGCTGTGAATATGTCAGGAAGTTAGTCTAATTCTACTCTGGTTTTACCTAGCACTGAACCCTTAGTGTATGATGCTGAATGTCCCCGGCTATGGATTTTCTTACAAGAACCTTAAGAAAATCATTTTTCATCAAATATGTATGGATGACCTTAGGCTCTATAGTAAGGGGCCAGAAGGCTTCCAGGCATGCTTACATATGTTGAAAGCTTCAGCAACTCTGTTTATGTGGATCTTATTTTGGAGAAGAATGCATTTGTTGACGCGGAGAGAGATCACATATGTAATACAGTGAATTGATCCCAGTTGATGAAGGATTTGGGAATTCAAAAGTTCTACAGCAGAGATGGATGAAGGTACCTGTGATTTTTGCAGCTCTTGGGAACGGTGGATGAAAAAATAGAAATCAACTGGAAAAAATGTCCTCCCTCATGTTATAAAGATCTACAAGTCGAGTATTAATTCGAGAATCAAACTTAGAGTAATTGACACGGAGTATCTTTCAGCTCTGCAAAGCTTAGCAAATCATCTCATGCATACTCTTGAATTACCACCAAAAGGCTACATCTTTCAGGACTTTATCTTTTGAGGACTATGGGTTATTAAGTTTTGTGCCACCAGCAAGAAGAACAACTCTTAAATTGTTTCATTAAAAATAAATGTATGAAGGCGATCTGTGCTCAAAATCAGGACTATACACCTCTGAAGCTTATTCCAGAAGACCACAGTCCAACTTTTATGAATCATCAGAAACGAATTCAGCAATGGAAATCAAAATAACTCCATAGCAGAGAAATGACCGCTTAGATTGACTGTATCGATATGATATGAAGAGATCGACTCACTTCTTAAGATCCGTTGGGCTCTTTTATGAGACGGAAGGATTTGTGCTCCATTTAATATCAGGTAGCTACAACTGATAACTGTGAGCGATACATCATGAAATGGACATCAGTGATAAGTGTTGTCTGTGAACGAAGTCCACAGAATCTATTCAATACATATGCAGGAATGTTCTGAGTTGACACAAATGGATTATTTACTTCACAACACTGCGGTCAAAATAATCCACCAATCTCTCACCAGAAAATTGGATCTGGTACGTCGTTTCATAATTTTCTGGCCTCACTAACGTCTAATTTTGATTCTGAGATTGTTTTTACTTTTCCATTAATACAAGAACATATCAAATTGATATTTTTTCTCCCATTAAGTAAATTTATTATTATATTTGTTCAAGGCTGATGATTTCATGGTATAGATTTGAATACTGAAAACATTAAATGAAAACGCTTATAACGCGAATAACATTTATTCGTAATAAAAAATCTATGCACAATATTATTTTTAAACTGAAAATAACTATAAAATAATTAGTTTGGAAACTTTTGGTAACAATACCTGTGTTTGTTTTCTAAGCATTCAAATAACAAAAGTCCTTCCTGTAGGTTCAACTACATATATACAATTCACTACATCCCAAATATTCTAGACGATTTAACTGTTTCTCAATGCACTCCTCAAACAAATGCAATGTCGATAGGACATTGTATTTCGTCCATCGAATTCTTCACTGAATTACGCCCCCTGACTGGTGTTCTATTAAACGTTTCATCCTCACTCCAGAACGTATATTTTCTTTCCGATTGTTGATTTCTGTCAGTCAATCTTAAGTCGGCTGTTTCCATGGCATCAAAAATTGCCAATCTGTGATTTTATTCCAATAGTCGGTGTCTATACAAATTATTTTGACGTCAAATATGAACGAATTGTAACACATAATTTCGACTCATTACAATACAGAAAAAATATGCAAACTTTCGACTGAATAATCCTATACTACAATCCACTTTTCATATCTGTACATTAACATTGAAAAAATGCATGAAAGTTGTGTTCGCAAAATGGTCAAAGACTGCTTCTTTCACCTCTCACTCGCCAGCAAATTTTGTTTTCCCAAGGTTTTCTTCTTGAAGTCATAGTCCCTCACAATATTCATTCCCAGCTGATCAGTAAGCGCAGGTGCGGTGTCATGAAGAAGCTAACGATAATGAGATGTCACCCACCACATCCAACTCAAGTACCTCTCTCCATAAAATGTACCTCTCTCCATATGTCGGCTGCTAACTAATAGAATTATACAATTACAGATTAGACTCGCACGTTTTCTTGAGCCCTGGAATACCTACCCCACACCCTTACCCCCATTAGTTGGATTCCAAATAAATAACAGAAACTCGCGTTTTGACAAAATATACTATCAGAAATATTCGCTCCCACGTATAAAAACTTATTTTGCATTGTAAAACGAGCTACTGATATGATATAATAGTCCTTCCGACAAAATAATAAAACCTTCCACTCTTTTCGCATCTAGTGAATCGAGGGCTCAAGAAAACGTGCACTGGTAATACACACTGCTCAGAAGGTTTCCACATTGATGAGCTTTATCTTCGTCAGGCCGGAAACGTATTGAATGCCTAATAAAAAAATCTGCCATACCACAAATAAGCACGCAATCGGAACCGGTATTGACAATCAAAAGAATAAACATTTAGTGGGATACCCCTATTATTTCTCATAGAACAATGAAAGCAAAGAAATCCAATATTGTTGTGTTCAACAGAGGCAATGTCCGGTCGGAAAGCAATAATAGATATTTGTAATTTCTTGTTGCAACTTATTGTATATATTAACATCATTAATAATAGATATTGCAATCCAATAAATATCATATCTCAATAGTGGTTGATAAGAAAAGAAAATGTTAAGCACTTGACCAATTGGCTTAATGTACTGTACCCATTGTTATAAAAACAAATATCTAACGGTCTTATTTCCAATGGTTAGGGCTACAGAAAGAAAAAACTTTATCAACATGTGTAACATTTCCGAACCAAGAAAACGGTCGCACTGTTTGCAACTGCAAATATCGTATTCACAAATCTCCCAATTTCTAGTCTCTGTAAATTTCTAACATCATATACGAGGAATCGAGGAATTGTTGGTAATAATTCATTCATATCCCCTTTCTTTTTTTTTCTTTAGGTACATTCTTTGTTACTCCTTTAATTGATTATGGTTTTTATGATATACATGCCAAAACATTTATAACCACTGATTGCAACGATGTTGTATAAGTTAAGGGAAAACTATTTTCAGGTCCACAAAGGCTTTTCAACTTTAACGAATTATTTCGAAAGTTAAATAGCAAAAGTATTTCGAAAAATGTTTCTCCATTCACAAAGATCGATTAGCTTCATGTAACACCAACCATCGTTATATTCGGAGAAATGTCATTCTGTAAGCGAGGAGGCTTGCGAAAGTTTGTTGAAAATCTAACTCGCTGTTGGAAAGTCGAAGTTTCTCTGATGCAGTCACAGAACAAGTCCCATTGTTTTCAAAGCTTTCGTGTCCCGGATACAAACCCCAGAGCAATTTACGTCATTCACGTGCCGGTATCAGAGCGCAGCGAAACAAAACCACGTTTTACTCATTCGGGTGAAATTCGATAACGTTGACATCCTTCTGGCAGATCCAGTTCTAAAATATTTCCTTGTATACAATTTGAGAAAAATGAAGGAAACAAAATGATAGTGAATAGAACACATTATGTTGTTATATTGTATAGTTCTCTTCCAACCACAATGATAATATTTTTTTAACAAAAGGCGTTCTCATTGCAAATATTTTTTTTATTATATAAGCATCATTCAATGGTTTATCCACCTCCCAGAACTGCTTCAGATCTGCTTTCAGTATTCGAGAAATTTGAAGTAATAAAGAAAACAAATGTTTTCAATAACAACTCTTTTTCCAAATATTTGGCATGCGAACATTACATTACAAATAAACCAACAGAAAATGATGATGTATGCAGACGAGGGAGGTGGTGTACGACTTTTGTAATTACTCTTTCTAGATAATCACAGTGGTTGTTGTCCAGCATTACCTGCGTCACAGCAGCGATTTTGACAGAGAGGGCGGGGGAATACCCTGCAAATAGACGGGTAGTTTGGCGCCGGATCCCAGAATCCAGAGTAGAGAGAACACCCATACCTCTAGGCATAAACAACTTTCACTATATTAATGAAACTCATAAGCGTAGCTGATGACGTATCCGGAATCAATCGATCAATCAATTGATCGATTGAATACCAGCATTGTGGAGTTGGCACCTGTCCATACATTGTAATATGGAGTACCGAGTACCTATGAGACTTGCGAGTCTGTATCGAGAAGCCACTGATTAAGTAGTTGGACGAGACTAGCTAACACCCCAGCGCTGCCTCTATGTCACTTACCAAGGTTTCATCACTCTGAAACCGAAGTTCCTCTCGTTCTCGAATTTTCGGGTTGTACTTTCTAATTCGGCACTTGTATAGCCTGTGAAACTACAGTAAACTCTCAGAAGTACTGGAAGAGACGGCTCAGAGCGTCAACTGATGTCACTGCAGTCTCTCTGACCGGGAGGTCCTAGGCTCGAGTCCCGACTGTGGCATGATTATCGACACTGGCTAGCTTGCTAGCCAGTGTCTATTCAGTCGGACAATTCATCGGTAATTTTCTGTGGCTTCTCCAAACAGCACCAGACGAATGCTGGAGCTGGAGTACCCTAACGGGCCACCGACCGCGCGCGATCTCCCCTTCCTCTTCCCTGTCCTATCCTCGCCCCTTACACAGACACTTACACTATCACGCACAACACTACCACACAAGCCTGGAGACCCGTCGGGATCTGAGAACTTGCCCTGGATGGGGCGGTGCCCCGCTGGTGGGAGATACCTGGTTAAGGAAAACTCCGCTAGCCGATGGTACGTCGGCGCCGAATCTCGCCATAAAGCGGGGAAAATATCACCACCACCTCCTGAGCAAAAAAACATGCATTACACTTACGGGACTTGTGACCCTTGTAGTTGACGTGTCCGGAATCTATAAACAATCAGGCAATTACTTTCGTAAGTGACAGCGGGTCGTTAAGTCAAGAGAGGGATCGTGCCCTAGGTTGCGCACGCGCACCGTTGAGTTCCGTGAGAATTCTTTTGCGCGCCGGTTCCACAATTTTATGTCCATTATTTTTGAGAAGAGGTAGCGGTGTACGGTGTTCTGTGCATTAGAAGCCACTAATGTATCCAAAATCATTATTAACTTGCACGAAAATCTGCACGATGCATCTAATTGTTATGATTTCTCCTGAACTGCTGAAATTCTGCGTGGCGAGGCTATTCGGTGAAAAGATATAAAAAATAAGCCATTGCGTGCTCTCTGTGCCTATACAAATCTACCGTGGGACTATACGAAACGACACCTGGTGTTGGAAGACTCACAGTTACCGACGGGAACCTGGAGAGGTGGGTCAGTGCATTAACTGATGTCAATGAAGTGCCTCTGACCGGGTGGTTCTAGAATTGTCCCGACTGTCGCAATGTTTTCTAGAGAATTCTAATCGGCAATCAACACCAGGCGAATACCGGAGCACTACCCTAACAAACGGGCTACGGACCGCGCACTCCTTGCGTTCCTCTTCCTTGTCCTATCCTCACTCCTTGAACACATTTACGCTAACATGCATTACACTACCACACACACCAGAAGACCAGTCGGGATCTTAGAGCTTGCCCCGGCTGGAGATATCTGGTTGAGGGAAACCCCGCTAGTCGACGCTAGATCGGCACCTGATCTAGCAATCCAGCTGGGGAAAATCACCGCCACCTCCCGAGGCAAAAATATACATTACGCTTACGGGGCGCATGACCACAGTAGTTGACGCCCGGAATCACAGCCAACCAACCAACCGACGGCAGGTCAGATGCTGTCGAAGTGCAACGTGCACATGCCTTAGACGCATGTAACTACGCCACCCGAACGAGCCAGGAACAAAGAAACGCCGTTAAAAAAGACCACACACGCCAGAAGACAACAGGATTTATGGTTGGTGGGACAATCCAACATGCCATAACACACAAGTACGCAACCTTGCCAGTGCGGGACTAGCGGGACTTGAACCAGTGACCTCCGATACCGATATCGCTACTACACTCGGGCGTTGACTGAACTCGGCAACCAAGCAGACTTGATGAAATTTGTTATTAAATGTGTAACGCTGTCTACATACAATTGTAATAAAGTTAGTCAAAGAATCAGCAGTTGCAAGTTATTGTCATAAATGTGCAGGTAATTAAATGACGCTACTATGATGACCATTGTCACAGACCTGTATATGTGATGCCAGAATTAGAGAAAGCTATTCAAGAAGAGAAAACGTAACTGTAGAACTGTTGTGAGAGTTCTCATGGATCTATAGAGAAGTATGGAAAAGTTGCAGAACATTTTAAGAATTGTATATTTTCTTTAACTAATCCAAGGATGTGTTGTTTATCGTGTAATTTATAGCCAGGCGAATTGTCAATACTAACGGAGATGTCATTTAAATGATATGAACTTTAATTAAAACCATCACTTTCTAATGTTTTACGTGTGATTTGATTGATCGAATAGTTTACTCCGCCTTTTCCTATATGTCATTAAGTTGTTCTGTTGAAAAGTTTCGTTGGTTAGGCGAGTTTATTTGGATCTAGAGTAGGTGATCCTGTGCTTTCTTTTTTGCAACCACTGACCATATCAGATGAAGGCTTCAAGATAATGCCGGTTCTTTGTCCCGTAGATACACATATCTGGGGTGCCCCTTCATAGAAAAGCGACATTGGGTCGGTTTCTAAGCAGTTATGTGACGTTCGTAGAACTAAGCATGTTAAAGTTCTTTCTATTTCTTATTCTATTATATAGCTCATTGGCTTTATGTTTCACAGACAGCAAGCTCAAGTTGACAGATAACAAGTGGCCAATGGGTTATTTTCAGCCATCAGTTTCTTCGATTCATGGTGGCATCAAGACAACATCCACGCAGGGCCTAGTAAGAGCCACTCAGATCGCCTCTCAGTATTACTAAATCCTATGGGATTTTTCAGACCGATGAAAGCAGCCTCATTTGTATATGTATAGACGATTTCGGCCTGCAATGTAATTAGTGTTCTGGTGTGCAACCCCAGTTTTTCTTTTTCACCCTCTACGGACTGTTATCAGGAATTCCAAGGATCCATGACCCTCCCCTCTAAACTTACTTCCCCGCCCGGTGAGGTGGCACATGGCGTCAGCTGATGTCACTGTAGTGCCTCTGGCCGCGAGGTCTTAGGTATCGGGTGCGATGATGGCAGGTTTTACGACTCTTAGATACATTACTAGGTCAGATTCAGCCATTATCTGGGGGATAATTTTGGCGGCCGGCTGTTCTGGTCGGTAGTTTTCCGTGGTTTCTCCCATCAACACTGACACCTGGTTTCGCGGAACATACACTCCGGCAAATGTCGGAGCAGTACTCTAACAAAAGAGACGCGGACCCCTCGCTATCTTACCCTCCCCTTCCATATCCAAACCTCAACCCCTTACTTAACTTTAGTTACTTGTTTAGGCTGGGATAATGGCCCTCTGGTGGGAGATATCTGGTTGGTGAATATCCCGCTTGCCGACGTGCAGATCGGTACTGCATCAAGCGACGGAAGATCACAATCACCCCCCGAAGAAAACGCATGCACTACACTTATAAAATAAATTACCTTAACGGTTAACGCGCCCAGAATCAATCAATAAATCGGGGGTTCAGTGAGAAGCTTAGAGCTTGTCCCGGCTGAGGTTATTACCCGTTTATTAAATTTCCCCCATTTATTAAAAACACAATTATTAAAGTTGTAGAAAGTTGCTTAGCTATATCTTGAGATTCCATAGAAGTATTAGAAATGGAAGAAGTAAAAGCTGAATGAGCAGTGGGATTCGTTAATTTCGAATGGATACGTTTGTCCTGAATATCTTTTCCTAATTTTGACTGTAACGTTCCACGTAGTTTTGATAGCATATTCTTTGCACTCATCCTCATCAAAACTTCGCAAATTAATTTTCCAGTATTTCAAAATGTGTGTAATGTCATTTGTGTTTTTTACTGACAATTAGCATTTTATTTATTTACAAAATTTTTGAAACTGTTTCAACACACATTTTATTTGCTGTTCTTGGCATTTCATATTTAAAAATAGATTCAATTTCAGAGTTTATAACATTACCAACACAATTTTGCGATATAAAACATTACGAATTTTACATCGATGCTCTCAATCTATTATGGACAAAACAATTGCTATCGATAACAAGAAAAAGGAAAACAAAGTGGTTAAAGCGGAATGCAAAGTTGATGGCGACAGACATGTGAGATTAAATTAATTTCAACTTATTATTGTTTAGCATTGATTGCTTACGACCCAAGCAGACATGAGTGAAGTAGTCAGTATAACACTTCACCCATAGTGTGTTATGAAACTATTTATAAATAACATGTCATAAAAAAAGACTATGGGAGCGAGTTTTCAAATTTGTAACAATGCAGTAAAGCAGCATTATCACCAGTTGCATATGCTAATTTATCTTTAATATCTTTATAAATTTATAAAAGAATCAAAATTAGTTTTGGAAACAAGAATCAAAATTAATTTTGGAGACAAGAATCAAAATTAATTTTGGAAACAAGAATCAAAATCAGTTCCGCAGTTAGCAACATAAGATAATGGTATTACGTCACGCAGGGAGCACGGGCAGAGAGGATAGGCAGGGAAGTCAGGTAGGAGAAGGGAAGAGCAGTGAGTAAGGATGGCTAGTGAGCGAATACGGAAATGCGTGAGGACGGTCAATAAGTGAGGACGGGCATTGAATGAGTTCGGGCAGCGAGTGTAGGGAGGTAAGGACGAGCAGATATTGTTGAAAAATTTACAATCATAAATTTACTCTCAGAAGAATGAAAACCAAATAAATGCCTCGAAAATAGAACCACTGTCCCACCGCCCATTCACAAAAAGATTTAAATATTTCAAATCACAACTGTTGGTTTACAAAACCTATTCAGTTAGAGTAGTAGCATGTAATACGCATGCAATTACAACAAACTTTTGATACGTGTTTACTTTACTTTGGAAACTTTCGCTTTCCATTAAAATGTTCTCATTGGTAGCGAACTTTCAGAGCAGTAGCGAAAGAACAGCCTCGCGCAAAAACTAGTCTCCGACTTTTCCAATCCTTGCCCCCACCACTCTCCCCGACCGTCTTTCTTATCCCGCGCGCTGTATCGGCTACAGAAAGTCCCAGCAACTTAATTTGGTGAAGGCCTCTATTGAATATTAAATCCGGCATTAGCATGGGGCGGTGCGGGGAAAACAGGCCGGCTGGCCCGTCCCTGTGGTACCAAATGCAGCTCTGCCAACCTCCTCCCACCCGCTCTGCCCCCTTTCGCTCGAACCCTCTCCAACCCACCCCCCTCGCAACGCAACCACCCTCCTTGCCCCGCCCACCCGCCACGTCACGTGGAGGCAATCAAAGCGCCGGCTTCGATTCTCGCAATCGGCTCCGTGCAGTTTTTGTGCCAGCTCCCGAGAGCAAATCTACTCGGCAAAAGACCAGCAACCGGATAATTACGTTAAAGGGTAATTAAAGGGTAATTAAAGCAAGTAGAATTGTCAGTGAAAAACCAATAAAAACTTGACGTATGAAATATACAATCGTTCATGAAATTGTAAGAGAATGTAAAACTGCATATGGATAATTTCGAATGACATAAATATACTTAAATAGTAACTAAAACATAAACTGTGGTACAAAAGAAGAAAAGAGAACTAACGAACTTTGAAAATATGTTTGGTTTAATCAATATTGTTATTCTTCTTTTCCTGGTACTGTATTAGAGAAAAAAGAGGTTTACTAGTTCTATTCGTTCTTTCGAACATACGTTTCCCCGCAGATAATTTACGAGAGCTATGAAAAGGAAATCTATATTTCATTTCTTTCCTACAGAACCCCTAACCGCCAATAATCAGGTTGCTGTAAAGTTGATTTCTTAATCAAACTGTCCTGAAGAACATCACATTTTTTAAAGTTCTGTTCGATTTAATTGCATATGTATAAAGTCATCTGTTTGTTAACAAACTCATAGATTTTTGCTTTTCCTCTCAATTCTTTTGTATTGGGAGGAAAAATATTGAAATTACTTCAATACAATCCCGAATTTTCTGTCACAAAATACTTGATCGAAATTTATTTGATTTCTTTAACATCAGCGAATTTGAGGCGCCTACCGATATCAAGGCCGTTGGCAAATAGCTCTGTCCAGTTTTAAATAGATAGGGAAAAAGTTGTTTAAAATGTGAATAATGTTTCGAAATTTTAAGTGAATTTTCGGTATTTTCTAAAAACTTCCTAAGGGTTATTTCATTAGAAAAGTGGACTAAGTTGGAGAAGGGTCACTTCTCCATTTCGGATTTTGATGTAATTTTGAATCTCTCGACCACAAGCCCGAACATTGGGTATTTTCAGACCTTTTTCAACAGGAAAGAGGCAAATAGAAGTTCTCTCAAACCTACCTCATTATAAAGAGTAGGTTTTGAATATTGTACAAAAATTAATTTGATGGGAGCATAAAAAGTCCAAAATGAGGAACAATGTTAAAAAATAGTGTTTCATAAAAGTTCCAGACTTTATTTTTGTATAGTTTCCAAAATATTCAAGTTAGAAAATTGAACTGTACACATAACATTATTTCTAATGCAAAATTTCAATCTCCTATCTCTTATTATTACTGTAAAAAATGTGTAAAGTTAATAATATTTGCGAGAAGACCCGTAGTGTATTTTCAACTATCGTTTACAGAAAAGTACTTTTGTTGAATGTTTGTAAACATACCTCCGTAGCAAGATTTAGAATTCAGTCTCTAGTTCGTTTTGTTAAGGTACTGTCCCGGTATCCGCATGGTATTAATCGATCTGAGCAGCTGTCTGCTAAAGTTTTCCTCTAGGCAACAGTTGACCTAGCTACGAATGTAAAATTTACGTCACCGTCGGCCCTTCCCACGTCGCGACGGCGGTGTGTTTCCGAGCAGCGCGGCCGTAGCAGAGCATTGGTTTGGATGGAGGCCTTCCCACGTGCAGCGGGTAGTGGCTGCTGCGGCAGCCGACGCCGAACTCCCGCCACGCGAAGCGGAGGGCATACGCGCCACGGCTAGCAAAACACAGACTTCCCACTGCGCCGCGGCCGCAGTGTTCTACCTGCTCCGGTCCCTTTGTTCATCGTCGCCGGAGGGTCGGCGAAACCTACCCCTCCAGACCCCACCCCCTTCCACGGCAGGCGGCGGTGCGGCCGTGGCTCCGGCGGTGGCTGTGTCGGAAGGGCTCTGCTGCTTGAAGGAAACGCGCCGCGGTCGCGCCGTGTGAAGGCGCCCTTAGGGCCGGCTAGGATCAGTACCGGCACTAGGCACGCACAGACCGGGCAATCTCCCGAGGCCCTGGATGTCAAGTGGCCCGATGATGGAAGTAATGGCAAACAATTATTGAAAAATTGAAAATAAATTGTCTGGTATTTCATATACTCTAATTCTAATATCTACATTCTAATATCACCGTGGAAATGGTACTATTTGATCACTAAATACAATCCCATCTTTAATTTTCACATATTTTTAATTTTTTCGAGAAGGGGGGGCTAAGTTTTAGCATTGACCCGAGCCTAAAAATGTGTCTAGCTCCGGCCATGCAGGCGCTCAGAGCCCCTGAAGTGGCAACAGCCGGCCGGGCCGAGCTGGGCCGAGGCGAGCGAGCGCTGCGCCATCTGCGTCATCGTTCGGCGGTTGGTCAGAGGCGGGGCGCGCGCGGTCATTCGCCGGACGCCGCCGACAGAGTGAAGAGCTCCGCGATGACCACCGATGAGATCCTCTACTTCTGCATCACCTTCCTCTGCAACCTGGGCGTGTTCGCGTTCTGGCACTACGTGTACTCCCTCTACTACGTCTACTGCATGCGCCAACGCCGCAGGGACGACGAGGAGCGCGAGCGGCCCGAAGGAGAGCAGCGGAAGTAAAAAGGTACGGTCCGAGACCCTCCCAACACTCCAATGGGCTGGTTAGGGAAAGCAACTGCGATGGATTACGTTGAACACTATGTAATTGGCTGTCCGGGTGACGCCGCGTTCGTGGCAAAGGTGCCAACGTTTCGGTCGCCATTCTGTGACCATCCTCAGGGCGTAATGTGCATTACGCCCGAAGGAAGGTCGCAAAATGGTGACCGAAACATCGGCACCTTTTCCATGGACGCGGCGTCACCCGGACAGCCAATTAAATACTGACTCCGGCCGTGGAAGCCTACACTCTTATCCTACGTGAAATACCTTGTGCCCACCCGTTGAGATGACTCAGACCCACAACTATTAGAATCGCTCGGCTCTGCTCTGCTCGACCGGTTGAGATGGCTTAGGGGAAACAGCTGTTTACACTGCAATGTCTCTCGCCGAGTCTAGTTTCGAATCGACCTGTGGTGAATTTTCGATTCTAACTACAGAGCTAGGCCTAGTTCATCCGCTGTTTGGAAGAGAATTGCAGAGACCGCCTGTTTAGATCGGTAGCATTCCGAAGTTTCTCCGATCAACGTCAGGCGAAGGCCAGAGCAGTACCATAACAAACGGGTCATTGATCGTGGGCAATATTTCTTTCATCATCCTAGTCCACTGTTCTCTCTTTACACACACATACACACACAATCACTGCACTACACAAATATAGGGAGACGAGACAGGATCTTAGAGATTATCCTTTCTGAGGTAGTGTTGTGATGTGGGAGATACCTCGAGAGAGGAAAGTTCCACAAGTCAACGTGAAGGTCAGCGCCGGATCTCATATTCCATCAAAGAAGAATCAATAGCAATTCTCGAAATATAACCTACATTACAGTTACGAGGCAAGTGACCACAGTAGTTGAAGCACTCGGAAATATTTATCAAGTAATAAATCAATTTTGCGCACGCTGCAAAGTTCGAAAGGTTACTAGGAATCAGATATTACGTATTCATCATGCCAAAATGGGACGGTCAATATATTTATGGACATATTACACAACTAAATATTCATTGAATTTAACTTACATTACAACTTAGTAATTTTTGAATCGTTGCTTCTTGTTTTGCACACTTTCAAATGTAAGTTGCCAAAGAAATACGATTATTTATGTAAAGACCAACAAGCAAAGCGAAAATTATGTCATCCTCTCTTCAACATTTTTAAGGTTAGGCATACATTTTAAACAAAAACCAAACATTTGAGATGGAGTATGAAATACATCGTAATTTACAACCGTCTTCCATAACTGTTTTTTCCACATAACACAAAATAACAAAACATATAAGCAGACTAGTAGCGCTACATTGTCGCTACAGCAGACACTTTCTTATGTATAGTTAAAGCAATTTTTGACGCAAAAGTACGTCAAAAAACTCATATTTTCGAAAAAATTGAACATGACCTTATATGAAGATGATGAACACATCTTTATACTATGTTCATAATTGTAGATGAATGTTCATAATTGTAGATGTAGGAAGACGTCGAACTAATTTTGAATTTTTACAATTTTAAAAATATCAAAGATTTCAATGAAAATTAGACCTGTATCATTCTCTTATGTGTCCTTTACGCTCACCGACAACAGAATTTTAAAAAAAATTGGTGCCTTTTTGTTCAAAATGTCCCAGTAGCTTCATATAATTCATATACTCACCAAAATTAAATTCTCTCTTTCAAATTTAAGAGACCGTGACATCAGTCAGGTTGATTGTAGAATATCAATTTTCGTGAAATTCGTGTTTACAATTTGGCCGCTAACGTTCACTCAGACGGCATTGTTGGTCCTTGTTACCAATTTTTCGGTACTAAAGAAATACCAAAGAAACTACCAAACTAAATACCAAAGAAAATTATTTATACATTAACTGGTGATAATACTGAAAAATACAGTTCTAGTTTAATCTAAGAAAGTCATTAATTTCGTTTACTCGAACAAATAACAAGAACCTGGGAGTAGCTGGGAGACGACCCGTTTTTGAAGAATTTCTTCCACACAGACAAATCCCTGACAGTCACCCAATTTTCATTATTTTCCAGTATGTCCGATAAGAACAAAGTTCTTTAATCCATTGTTGATAAAAAAATACTTTTTAAAACATTTTCGAAAAGTTACCACACAAACGCAAGTCATACGTAAAATCTATAGTCAGGATGTGCACACCATTGGCGAATCAGGTAGAGGGATGATATTCTGTATTAAAATAGAATACACTCACAATATCGTGAAACCTAATGCTGAAGCTTCTATTACACAAACAGATGAGATTATGAATAAAAAAGCCATGAGATTAATATGAATCTAGCCATCAGCCGATCCGGATTGCCGAGATCGCTAAGGCAGTAGTGCCGTGGCGATCTCAGGAGGAACTGTTGGGGACTGTCTCGGGCATGGGTGTGTTTGCGTATGTCTGTATGTGTGTGCCGTCAATGCATACTTCAGTATCAGCATCATTCCATCTTCCATCCTGCCAGAACTAGCATCCCTGTGGGATAAAAATTAGATTCAGCATAATGCTGATTCTACCTCCCCCCCCAAAAAAAGAGAGTCACATCCACTTGCTACGGGATAAATGTTAGTCTCGGTAAGTGCAGACGTATGTCCACGTAGTCCTAGATGGTCAATTCGCGACCCCCATCCCCAAATAATCTTGAAATCAATAAAATATTCCCGAAAAGAGCCGTTGTGCACAGTCTAGCGCCAAAAATGTGTCTCTTTTTCCACTACTAACTCCTGAGTGTGCGGATGTCCGATCCCGTCACTCGCGGCTAGACCACTTCCTATGCACCAATCGAGACATACGAGGTGTGTTCGACGCGTCTCGGTCTCCTGATAAGGGGCTGTTAATTTGTTTTTGGATCCTGCCAGATGATTCAAAGAAATTTCCAAAAAAACGTGTGTTTGCGTGTTTTGGCGCTGCTCTTAGTGAGTACGCCGAGAATTAAACCAACGACTCCTAAATAGATATATGTAGGTGGCGTTAATTAAAATTCAATACCCAAAAATTGAAGGGAAATTGAAGGGTTCAGCATAACAAGGGGCTATCCGACAATGATATGGTTCTGAGATATTAAGAGTTTGATGCGAACTTGCCTCATGAACGTAACTTAATACATTTTGAAACTTACTGTACTCTACAAACACCTGTATAGCTGTAGCTTAAGAAACAAGCATGGACCTTGCGCGATATTTCCTTCCTCTTCCTTGTCCTATCCTCACCTCCTACACTAAAGTGCACCACATTACCACGCATGCCGAGAGATCGGCCGGGCGCTTAGAGCTTGTTCCGGCTAGGATAGTGGGAGATACCCGGTTGGGGAAAACCCAACTAGCCGACGGTAGGTCAGCGCTAGACCTCGTCATCCAGCGGGGAAAATACCACTGCCACCTCCGGATCAAAGCATGCACTACACGGCACTTGGCAGGTAATAAACTTGGTAGTTGACGTTCCCGTTATCATAAACAATCAATCAATCAGAATATGGGATAATATCATCAGTTTCAAGATATAATACTAATTCAAGATATAAAAACTATTTCGATAAAAAATGGTTGTTAATTAAATTTATACCTCAAAAAAAGTGTTCGATTTAGTAGGTATCACTGTAATACATTTTGGCACACAAATTTTAAACACTGAAGCGCAGAAAAGAAAAAGTTGGCTCATCAAACCCTGTAAACACTCGAGATGAGTCTTACTAGTCGAAGGAAGTAATTTGTTTACGGCAGAAGAACTTGCATTGTCTTTTAGACGAAGCACTGAGTCACTGCTGGAAACGTGCCCATCACATGCATTCCTTTATCTCAAATTACTAAACGTGTTTCGGATCGGAAAAAAAACAACATTTTCCGCCATCTACGCAGCAATCAACCCGAAACCGGAGAGTAATCGAACACTCGGATCGTCATCGGCGCACGCCACGGGAGTCGCATTTCTTATTACCCCGCCTTGAGCGCCTGTGTTTCGTTTCCTGCCACGGCCACGCCTAGAGCCTCTGTCTGAATGATTAGTCATTACCAGCGAATGGCTTTGCCGTAATCGGGGAGGAGGGATATTTGTTTTTCCGCTTGCACTTGTTGGGAAGAAGGGCCATTCCGTCGCGAGTCGTCGTACCGAGCGGTTCCGTGCTCTGTCGCTCGGTAAGTGCGATGCGGTCCACCGCTGTGAACCTGGCCGAGGGAGTCTTGCTCGTGGCCGTGGTTGTGTCCCTCGTGTGCCTGTTGCTCCGTTGGCTGTGGCACCTGTCGTTCCGCAACCGCGACGATGACAACCGTGAGTATCGGGACATGGTGCGCCGCAGGATTGTCCGCCGCTGCCGTCGCTTGCAGCAGATGTGAGTACCCCGCCCCTCAACCCCTCCCTTCCCACGCAGTAAATAAGCGCGCACTTGTGCTTCGGGGGCGTCTTCTTCCGATTAATATCCATTTCTTCCTTTCCTCCTCTCTTATTCACCTTCGCCTTTTCTCTTTCGTCTATTTCTTCATCTTCGTCTCCTCAACCTCCGGTTCCAACGCCTCCTACGTCCTCTCTTTGCCTTTTTCACTTTCCCTTTCCCGTCTTTTTTCATCTTCTTCCTTCATTTTTCTCCCTTCTCCTGTTTTCTCTCCTTCCGCTCCATTCCTTCCTCTCGGCTTTCTTTCTTGTCTTTCCTCCCTTTTGTATATTTTTCTTACTCTTTTTTTGCTTCTTGTCCTCATCTGTCTCCTCGTTCCTAACATTCTAGTAAACTTTCTTCCCTTTTCATTCCTCTATTTATCCTTCATTCTATTTCTCCTTTGGTTCCCATTTTCTCCTTCTATTTCCTCTTCTTCTTGTCATTATCATTCCTATTTTCTCTATCCTTTTCCTCGTTCTTCTTGTCTGCTACATCTCTTCCTTCTTTCCTTTCTATTCTCCTTCCCCGTCACCTTTCAATTCTTCTTTTTTCTCTGATTCGCATCTTTCTGTTCACCTTTCTGTTTCGCATCTTTCTGTTTCATTTCAGATAACATGTTCTACGCGAAGAAATTGAGTACGCTTCACTGAAAAAAGCGATCATGACAGTGACTGTAAACGATCTTTATAAGACGCCAGATCGACAATTTGTAAAAAACAACAAATCAAGAAAATATACTAAACTATTTTTAATTTTTTTAAATATTATATGACATTATTTTATCGCAGTACTTTTATTAAAGATGTAATGATGGTTTGAGAATTTTACAAAAAACAAAACATTAAAAAAAACACCCAGTAAACCCACGTACCATAGATCTCTATGAATCTCACCCAAATTCTTTATTTCAGAAACAAATGCTTCTACAGCATTACGACCACTGCGACAGAGAGTGGGCCTGAAGTAATACCCTGAATACTCTTATGTCATTTCTTTACTCTCTGGAGATTTATCAGCATATGCTCGGAAATATTCTCCATCGCGAGTGTGGTGTGTCTATCTTGGGCATTCGCTAAAAAAGAGTACATAGTCAACGCATTCTTGGAAGTGTACTCTTTGTCCCACTGAGAGTTTCGTCTGGTATTCTGGATATCATTAGGGAAATGTGTGCTGGGCGTATTATTACTGATGCAGCAGTGAAACAGTTATTAATATGATGCTTGACGTTGATGAATGCAAATGTTATATGATCTCATTATGCTAAGTAGAATCGTTTATTTTTATGATTGGTATCATACCTATTGATAACTTTTACGCCATAAATTAATAAAATTAATACAGTGTGATTTCAAAACAATTTCCAAAGAGCCTCTTACAATATGTATTGAAATAAATCACCAACCCTATTTGTATGGATGTAAACGGTTTAAATGTCGAGTCTTGTACTCATTGTAGAGATTGACAGAGATGCGGTTAATAATTTTGCTGGCATTTTGCGCTTATTGCAAATCTACGTGTTTTAAAGTTACCACTACTCGTTTGCTTTCTGTTTTAATTAGGATATTGTAATAATTATTTCCAGTAACTTTTATCAATTGGGATTAATATTCCGATATACACAAGTATAAGAATTTAAAAGGAGAAATACATGGTCAAGAAAAATCGTAAGGGTGACAATCGAGACAATTAAACGCTTCGTTCAGTGGAAGTATTTAACTATTCTGAGATCAAGTTAAATAATTTCTTATTCTGGATATCGTATGGAATATTCATGATTCTTTAAAATACTTTAGACTGATATAAATTATAATTACTTAGTTATACGCAGTATACATATCAGAGCTGAACAGTTCAGCCAGTTTTTTGGTTAGTTAGGGTTTCGCACGCCTAAAACTAGTGATTCCAGTAGAAAAACTGCAGATAACGGCTACTAAATAAAACGTATTTGTTGGTGAAATCGAATTTATTAAGAGATGATTTAAACTTCAAACATAATTCCATGTTGCTTCTTAACCTCGTGGTCTTATATTCCTATAATTTCGAAGCTAATCAATTAAATAACTTGTAACATTACATAGATCCAAAGTTTTAATCACTTATTTAACGTGTATCAGGACACATTTGATTTGCACCAACTAAATTTAGAACCGATTCCACATTATACATACTATTTAGTTGGGTGTCAAAGGGGGCAAAGGAACTATTTTGCAATAATAAATAAAAAGTTATTATTACTTTTCCAAAAAAACTCGAAAGGTAAGATGCAAAGGTACTCAAGACTACAATGTAATTACATTATTACCTTCGTTAAACACATGTTATTTCAAAGTCTCAGAATTATTTTTATATGCAAAAGGAGGAGATGGTTATTCAGCACGATAAGGGAAGATTGTAGAGGGAACAGTTATAGATTATGTACTACACTCCACTTTCAAGACAATAAATTTTTGTACTGGGTAAAGAATTATTTGATTAAAATTGCTGTTATAACCCTTTTTTCCTTATCTAACTGCTCAAAACAGATTTCTCTGACAAGGGAAACCTCAGCACAAAGAAAGACATGTTTTATGTGAACTGCTGTTGCTTCAGAATGGCCCAGACTTTCTCGTACTCCTAGTTAATTTTCTAATCTCTTGAGTCTAGAATAGTTTCCCTATATTTTCTCACTCTTTTCCCAGCTAATATCTACCTACTATCTATTCTTAACTTTTTGTTCCTTTAATACTAAAATTGAAATGTCTTTAAGAATATTATAGAAGGATAAAATTTGGCACAACATGCAAATTTACATTTAACTAGCGGTGCTACAGAATGGCACAGACTTCCCGTATTATTTTTCTATTTCCTATGGTCTCGGCTAGTTATTCTAACTTGCTACTTATTCTTGCCTGCTGACATCTATTGCCGCCCAAAATTCATTTATTTGAAATGTTCGTAATTTGTTGGTTTACTAATAGTATAACGGAAATATTATTTTAAGAATATTAAAAACAACCCGTCCTAAATGACAATTTTCTTTGAAAAATTTGCAGCCGTTTTTAATACAATGGCGCTTAAGCCCTACAGTTTATTCGAAATTTGAAGTACTTTTTCACAGAAAAGTTATGAGTTTTCGAAAAACTTCATTAGAAGCACTTTAAAACACATTAACTCACAAAAACAATAGTTCTTACAAATTGCTGAAGTGTGCATATTAACGGCGTGAGAGACATTTAAAAAAAGTTTGTGTATTTAAAAAACAACAACAAAGATATATACTGAAATGAACTTCGTCATATTAAAGAGTAAAATTAGCACTGTTCGAAAAGTTGACAGAAAAAAATTGAAGCCGTTTATTGAGCTAAAGACGTTTGAGCATTTCTGAAATTGCAAAATTTTGAGCTAGTTTAGAAAGGAAGACGTTGAGTTATTGAAAAGCTTTATGTGACATTTAAAGCGCATGCACTCATAAACATAATAATGTGAGCAAATTGCTCCTCATGTAAATATTAAGAACGTACAAGAAAAGTAAAAAAAATATATTTTTCTAATGTTTGAAAAAACGAAATAATATGACGATTATGTAATTTTATAGAGAGCATTTAGCACAATCCCTACCTAAAGTTTGAAGAATAAATTTGGAGCTTTTTTTTTTTAAAAATCGCGTTATTGTCATATTTTAAAATTGCACGCAATATTGCGCGAAAATGACTAACATTTTGAAAGAAATGTAAATGCCCTTAATGAATGCAAAATTATGGACACCAAATTTTATTTGAAGAAAAAATATCTACCTTTAATTTTGTTCTTGCAGGAAGGTCCCGAAAAAATAAACTTTTGAAATTTTTAAAAATTCAGAGTTAACCGTGAAAAATCAGACCTATGCACATTCAAAAATTTATTTTACTTTATTCTTATAAGGAATTTATACAAAATCTTTGGATCCATTATTGAGAAAATGTTTAAAATGTCCCAGGGGCTTCATGTAAAAAAAACAACAAAAACTAATGAATGATTTTCAAAATCGCAGAGTTTTGACTCAGGCCACTGGACAGTCTTCAATTTGAAAAAAAACTCTTCTTATGGTTTAGGCGCCCCTAGTGTTGTTCACATACAACGAACGGACGGACGGAGGAAGGACGTTTTGAAAAAACACTTTTTCGGTATCAGGGAAGCCCAAAACTTGCATTTCCGCTGAAATCTCGAAATCGGTTTTCCGCAGCATTACATAACTTTCCCTATACTACGAATATAACTCCGTATCGACGTATACGAGAAAGTAAAAATTCAGAGCTGTTCAGGAAAAAATGTCGCTTGAGCGATTCTGAAAATGGGCAATTTTGAGCCCGTTTATACAGAAAACGAGAAAACTTGCGAGTTTTCCAGAAACTTCATTAAAAATCGTTTGAATAAACGTGTGCTCACAAATACAATAATTCATAAAAATGTTTGTTTTAATGTCCGTATTATGCAATAACGCACAATAATGTCAATGTTAAAGACATGAGAGATATTTCGAAACAATTCTTTAATTTTTCAAAAAATTATAGAATCATATTTGATATATTTGTCATGTTATTCAGTGCATTTAGCAAAATCCGCACAAAAAAGTTTAAAGAAAATAATTGGACCAGTTTTGAGAAAATGCCATTCGGTTAGTACAAATTTTCTTTCTTAAATAAACAGTTCAGTATGCATTTAGAATATCATATTATATTTGTGTTATTTTTGTACCGAATTTTGCACCGAAATAATTTTCAAGCAAACAATGAGTACAAATCATGCTTTCTTCAATTTCTTCAAAATAACTCAATATCCATCCATTTTTTCTTAATAATGGTCCTATATGAAGTGAAAGAAGATAAAATTACCTACATTTAATCAGCTTAATCTTTTATCCTTCAATAAACGGTTTAGCCGAATGAGCAAATTTGATGTTATAAGTAAAATACATTAAAAACGGGAATATTCCAGGTATCTCAGTATAATTTTGAAAGTTATTATTTTTCGTATAGATTAACCTGTTATAAAGTGAAATAGTGATAAAATTATCTGCATTTTGTGTGCGAAGTTTTTTCTAGAATCAATGGTATCGTTAGTGTGCATTGATGTTGCTGTGAAAATTGCACTCCATTTGATCTCCCTCACTAATTAACTCTTTTATGTAACTTACAGTAGTGGGGGATACTGACCGTCATATGCCTCTCATATATCTTCCAGGCGAATATGTTTTGTTTTGAAAAGCTTCCAGTCTCACATTCAGCTGTTGGAATTAATCTGCTAAAGGAGTGTTCCTTTGTTTTGCCAGTATATGAGGCCTAGAATGATACAAATTTTTTCCCACCAATCGTCTCGTGTATTTCTTTCCAGGGGCATTATGATGGTGCACATGTACATCGTGGTGGAGGTGATCACTTGGAACCCGGGGGAGAGGAATCGGCGGCAGACTTTCGTGACGCCCGTCCTGACGGCCATCGACCTGTTTCTCCTGGACGTGCTGCCCGCCCTGCGCAGACGGTGGTCCATCACCATGGTGCACGTGGTGTCCTTCGCGTTAATGTTCTTCGTTTTCGCGGGACTGGTGTGCTTGGATTGGTACGTCATCCAACGCTCGATGCGCCGCCGGCTGCCGCAGCGCATGCGAGACACCAACTTCTAAGCAAGGTAATGTGGCCAGGTGCGTTTGGATGGGTTGACACTTTGTGTACTGTGAGCTCCTAGGATCCATTGCAGATGGGGAATATTTGATATCAGTTAACGTGCCAGATAGGACGATCCTGCTGCCAGGAAGAGTGTTCTACTAGATTCCGACTGCTCTGATAAGTCATTTTCCTGAATTTCAATTAAGGCTTATTTATTGTGGTAAGGCTCTGACCAGAGCTCTCTTCCGCTCGACAGCGCAAATTTTGTACAACTTCTTTCACCATATAGAAGCGAAAGAATCATTCGGAAGAGGAAACATGCGATTAGAATTTATCTCAAAAATTCCTTTTACTTTCAGTAAATCTACATCATGTGACGGCCGAATGTACTTCCCCTCAGAAGGGAGTCGTACAAATATTTTTTTCTCGCTTTAAAATTCAAGGCCTCGATCGGGTTCGAACCCGCAAACTTGGGTGTAACAGTCCGATACGCTAAACGCTACACCTCAGGAGCTAAAGTTTCGTAGTCGTCTACCTATTGCAGGCGCATGGCAAAGCAGTTCCTTAAATAAAGGTTCGCTGACAAACCATTCGATCTCACCCTTAACGCAACGCAATTCTTGATTCCCAAGACCTGTTCCCCTCAATATCCAAAGAGACTTCAGCTGCGCTGTGAGTACGCTGATGTCGAGCTACTACCGAAAATGGGCTTCGGACCCAACGAAAAGTCAACGTAGTGGTGCTACACAACAGCACGCAATTTATCGAAAAGACATATGTAATATTAAAATATTACTTCTTATGTCCTAGAAACATAATAGTGGTCACTTGCACCGCGAGCTGTGGTTCATGTCATCAGTTGAGGTCATTGCAGTGCCTCTGACTGGGAGGTTCTTGGGTTCGAGTACCGATGGTTGCCGGATTTTCTATGCTAACTAGCTAGGTCGAGTTATGTTGCTGTCTGGAGGAGACGTCTAGCGACTGGCTGCTTTAATTAGTAGTTTTTCGTGATTTCTCCCATCATCAGCAGGCGAATGCCGGAGCAGTGCCGTACAACACGGATTACGGAATTCGCGCGATCTTTACCTTCCATTCCTGTCTTACCCCTTACACACATACTTTAACTATCATGCATTACACTAATAGTCATGTCGAGGGACCGGTCAGGAACTTAGAGTTTGTCCCAGGTGGTGCGGTGCCCCGCTGTTGGAGGATACCTGGTTGTGCAACACCCTTGTAGCCGACGGTACGTTGGCGCCGGATCTCGCCTTCTGGTAGGGATAGATCACCGCCACTTCGCGGGCAAAAATCATCACTACACTTCCGGGACTAATGACCTTAGCAGGTTATGATCTGGTTATCAATTATTGTACGAGTTTGTGTAAATGGATGAACTTAAATTGTAGTACATATTTCATAATACATAACGGAGTAACAGACACTTGAAAATGTCAGAAACCAGTTCTCTCTTTTTCTTGCCTTCTTTCTTTCTTTTTCTTTCCTTCTTTCTTCCTTTTTCTTTTCTTCTTTCTTTCTTTCTTTTTCTTTCTTTCTTTCTTCACTAAATAAGTTTATCATAAAAAGTGAATCATGGAAAATTTGGAACTTCCACTTCCATGTTTTCCCGTCCCGTAAAAAGGATAGAAAATTTATTTTCTAATGAATAGAATGACAACACGCAACTACGCCTTCAAAAAAAGATGCACAGATGACTATTAATTAACACAGAAAATGAAATAAGCATGAAACCTCCGAATTCTAAAACATCTTAACGTCTTTATCGTACGGAATCACAGCAAATGAGTCACAGCATGACTCAAACCGCATTCTCTCAGGTTTGTTCTATGTGAATTGTTCTTATCTTATTTTTAAACCGGCCGGGAACAATCATCTATAGAATTCCAGGGAGTGGCTCTGGTTTCCCCTGCCATTTCGCGGTCACAAGTGTAAGCAAGTGTCAGTGCATCGACGAGTTTTGGATGATGGAGTTGGAGACGGAATCGGAGATTACGTTTTTCGTACTGCTTCTCGTCATCGTGTGGTGGTTCAAAATCTTGGGGCTCTTAGAGCCTCTGGAACCTCCTGAGGAACGTCTGGGACCCCAGGAATTCCTAGAGCCCCCTTTTGAGCCCGAAGAGGAGTACCACATGGAAGCGACGCCACGCCAGAGGGGATGGGGGTAATGTTAGATATGACCACAATAAAATTGATGTTTAGGTAGTGTGTGAGATGCATCACAGCCATGAATATAAACTACGTGGTAGGAGTCTAGGATACGAAGTTAAAGATTGGTCTGCGATATTGTCTACATGCCAATTCAAAAGTGTCCAATTCAAAAGTGAGTCGTTTTTATATTCAGTAATACCTGATGAATGATACACCAAATCATCGACAAATCTTCCCTTTACGTACTTGCACCATTGCTTACAGCTCTTTTCTAATATCAAATATTAAATATTAGTTCTTGTGTCACAATGTTCTACGCCACAATGTTCCTCTTATATTTGTTCCTCGAATGATAGTCCATACTGTAACCGAACAACGTGCCTCGTCCGTTTACAAGTGTGTCACTGCAGGGACAGCGCTAGCGGTCCACCTGTCGATTTTTGGTTTCGACGTAGAATTTTTGGTTTCGAGGCATGTTCTGTGGAACGAGAGAACTAGGCTACTTTTATCGTCATGATACGAATCCCTACACAAGTGGATAGTGAGAGACGTCTGTGTGCACGAGAGACGTAATAACGTGTCGGAAAGTGTCGGAAAGACATAATAACGTGTCTTTCTTTGTTGCTCAGTGACCGCTCTGTTTTGAAGTTAAGAGAGGATTATGCACGTGTTAAGAACTGCTGGTGGTGTTTGAAGAGGATAAAATGACTCAACAAGAGCTCCAATATGCCGTTAACAAGACTCCTTTAGTGGATCTAGTTTGCTAGACTACAGGTGTTCGCGCAAAGGGGCCAAATATTACAACTGGTTTCACCATGGTTGCGAGTGAAGGTTTCTTATTTGTCACTATTTGTTTCCCTTCTTGTATCATAACTCATTAATATTGTGTGGTACCATAACGTATGTATGAAAAGAGATGTAGGCCTTTTTGATAAGATAATGTAATGAGTAATTTATTCAGAATCTTGCGGGCTTTGGATGATACTTTAAATATGTTGGAACTCTATAGTTATAGATTGTATCAGTGTCAGAAAGAGTTTGTGTTAATTTGTTTATGTATATTGTAAGTAGGTTTAAAGGCTTGTGAAGTTTATGTTTCCGTTTAGCTTGTCTAATTGCAGTGTTCATGTACATTTTGGGGTAGTTAGTGGTGTGTTATTTGCATTAGTATGGTGAAAGTAAGAAATTCTAACACAGATATTTTTCAACATATTTAAATTCAATTCATTGGTTTGAAGGTAATTACATTTCTGCTTTAAATAAGGCATTCAAATGGGAAAGTTTTATTCCTACTGATGAATTACTCTTACATTGAGTGTTGTTTGGTTAGCAAGTTTTTGTTTTCTAGTGAAAAAGAGTTCATTTTTTTCTTTTTTGGTTCAAGTATATTATTGGTCTAACGGTTTAAGTGTATATTTTTGTGATGATGATGATGATGATGGTGATATCCAAATAACTGGCTAATATATCACTTCAATGACAAATGAATGGTTACGCTCGTTATTGTCTACAAAGAGGTTCCGATACCCACGTCCAGAATATTTACCCCTGAGATAAACCAAATTTCAGGTTTTAATACTTAAGAATTATTCTGTTATGGGTTTTTTCTTTGGCTGACAACGTCCACCTGCAATAACATGCATCGTTTTAAAAATTATTTCCTACAAATAATTCTCTTTTGCTTCTTTTAATAAATTATTTTGCCATTTATATTAAGAATAATTTCCGTGGCCTTTTCAGAAGGGTCGACAGAGGTACGAAATTATATTTATATAAATAATAATGTGTTTCTCATTTTAATTTTGTTTTGTTTAGAAATCCTATTACAGTTACTTCCCGAAAATGACTCTGTCTTCCGATCTGTTACTTATATGTTCAGTTGAATCTATATAAATTGTATTATTTGTTTAAAAATAATATTATGAAAATTTGTAGGCAAAATATAAGCTGGATCTAATGTACAAACGTTTTGTGATTAGCTTCTCTTAGTAATGGCAAAAATATTACCGAGTTTCCTTGAACGTTTCCAGTATATTAATTTCCATCCTTCGAGACCGTTCAGAGGTTTACAAGGTCACATATCTGCAAACGAAACTGCGAGAAGCATAATCCGTATGCATTTCTAATGGTAATCAGGAAATTATTTGCCGCATGAATTGTGAATCAATGTTATGACGACAAAACATGATAGAACATTGGGCTGGTGAGAAGGAATGCTCATTTTCATTACCTTAGCAACAACGGAGAACGTATTCTATATGTGCAGTGAGAAAACGACTATTACGGAACGAAATATAACTACAACAGAAAAGCCTACGACAAAAATGCTTACTCGGGTACAAAAGAACATCATTATCCTATGGCAGTAGAAATTCTTGTTGGAAGCATAATTTCAAACTGCTGACAAGTAATGAATAAATTCAATATTTTCTTGAACAACAGTTATAGGTATAAAACGCTTTCAGTATGCGACATTTTATTAACAATAGAGTATGCAGGGTTGTCTTTCATGTAGCCGTCTAAATCACACTACATTGGTTCTCACTCAAGATACTCTGAAAATAAAAGTTCGAACATTCGAGGATTTTTGATAATTTCCAAAAGCCTTAGATCGTGTTCAGTGTTTGTTATTCAATTGTATACCGTAGTTATAGTTTTAACTAAACTCCATTTTCAACAGATTAAATTAATTATATGTACACATAGTGGCATTAATACGATGCAAATATTTACAAAAAATTTTGTAATTTAATGTTTTGCATATTTCTTCTTGAATTGTAATAGAATGAATACCAAGGGGAAATTACTAAAAACCACATCTGTCGGAAGGTATGAAATTTCTTCGCCGCTAACTGATATACTTTTGAATTACATAGTGTACCATTACATTCGATTCAAAACACCAAGAAGGATGTATAAAAAATAATACTTTTGAATGTAGCTGGAGAAAGTCCATCACTTTCACCAATAACAATAGTATTTACTGTATAATACAATAGGTGAATCAAGTTACAGATCATGCTATTCAATTACTTGATTCAACAATTCTTTGTTCTTCGAGCACACAGACCATGAGCGTTGTATTTCATATCCGTTCAAAAAGAAAAAAAAGTGATAAGCAAATCGAGTTAAACAATAGGAAAGCGCCGGAGAAATAAACTTCACGACGCGCCTTCCAAACACACGGCAACCTTGAGAACAGGCACGTACGGTGCGCGAAGTGTTGCGCCGCGCGATCACGAACGCACGCAGTGCGAACGCGGCTGCAAGAGCCGTCGACAGCCCGGCGATGCCCAGGCGTTCCCCAGGGCTCCTCGAGCCGGCGGCAGACCCGATGAGGATGCACGTCGTAGCCCTGCTGTTCACCTACGCGGTGTGCTTCCTCATTATTATGCTGTACACGTTCGGGAAATACCTCGGCCCGCCGAAGGACCCCTACGTCCTCCGGCGATGGAGGGCGGGCAGGCGATACTTCTGGTCTGAGGAGGAGTGAGTACGTAGCAGCGAGTGCATGTATTCCTTTGTTAAGCATCGCGTGTGAAAAATTCCGGGAAATGTGAGGAACATAGTGACATATATTTACGAGTAATCAATTCAGGTGTCAAAAACTTTTTAAGAGTGACAAACTCTTGTTCTTAAACCTCGATAATATATGCATATCTGCATACATTGGTGATCTGCTCTATTTGTATCATTAAATTATCTGTTCCAAATAGGCGTATTCGAACAATTTTAGTAACTGTTTTTAGTTCTAAAGTTACATTTAATTAGTTTGCCCATGTTTGTCTAACCAACAAACACAAGTTCGCAATTGAGGGCTTGCAAAGCTAAATTGGAAGTACCATAATTTTCAAAACAAAGGTTTTATCATCTAAGTATTATAGAAATCTGCGCCAATAAACAATTAAAAGAGCTATGTTTCAAACATCATCCAAGTAGTTCTAACATCTACTTAGAGATGGCTGTTGTGGTATGTCAAAGGAAAAATGCTTTTCTCAAAGAGCTATGTGCCTCCTTTTAGTCATTGAGCTAATAGCTAATGTGGTTTGACGAATCGTTAAGAGCATATTTTCTTCTGTTATTGAGTTTGAGTGGAATGTGGAGGGAGCGATTACTTCATTTGAATCGGGACACGTAGGCTGTAAAATATTTTAATACATAAAAAGAGCGTGAATGTTAAATCGCATCAAACTAGAAGTGATTGTGTGATCCTAGAAAAAACTTTAACCTACCCATGTAAGTTTAAATGTGTTCAAATAATTTGTACCTTCATATTTGGCATTCGTATTCTAAACTATGTCGGTTCTTCCATTCAAGAAGCAAGACAATCCAGACCGTTTAAGATATTGAAAATGGGACGACTTTTTCTATGCATTGAAGAAGGCGCATCAGCGTCACAGAACACTTCCTAATTGCAAATTTCTAGCGCTACATGGACTCATGAGAATACAGCACATGTCGTAGTTAAAATAAACGAAACAGAATACCTGTCGTAATAAAATAAAATTTCAACGAAGTAACTGATTCTAAACCTACGGTGTGCTTTAATCAGGTATCACGCTGGAAGACACTGTCATGACAGAAATGTAGCTGTTCCTGCAAGAGTCAGTTCGTCTGTGAAAATGAAAATGAAAATGGTACCATATATATTTAACAAGAGAATAGAAAAAAATTGTCAACATTGTAAATTAAATTTAAAATCCTTCATGGTATATCAGTCAGCTGAGATAGTGATATTTGATGTTCAAAATTTAATAACCACTTTGTCTTCAAATTTAAGACATTGTAATGCGCGTAGATCATCAAATTAAAGATGGACTTAGCTTCTTTGGTCAAGAAACTAGAATGAACATACAATAGCTTCTTTCAAATTGATTTTCAAAAATATTTGTGAGCTTAATGATTCCTAAAAATTTTGCAAAATTATATGCATCTAATATAAATTTTATGACAGTGTACTTATAAGTTTGTTGATAATTTTATTTTACAGAATTACAAATTCATAATCTTATTGACTTTAAAAAACTTTGAAGGACCTCAGTTGTGTGCAATACACTTCGTCAAACGTCGTTTAGACATCTTTAATTTCCGTCATTTTCTTCAGTCATTGAATCAGCCTCAGTAAAACTGCCAGTGTTGTGAAAACGATTTTAAACTTTTAATGAGAATAACTGCAAATGAAATATTTATGGCGATGAATTGCCATTTCTTAATATTAACTCTCCAGTAGTCGCAATCTAGCTTCAACCTTAAGGTTTCTTAATGTTAATGAAAAGCATTTATCTATTACCGCTGCCACTTCCGTGTATTCATATAAAAGTAATGAGTTTTCATAATTATACATAAATATATGTTTATCAAATTGAAGCTAAATTCTAGTGTTCTACGTATTGTAAACATGCATAAAATATAATTCTCTATTATTCTACTAGCAGTGTAAAGGCATAAGCACACACTTTATAAGTCATAAAAACAAAATTGATTTTTTTCAAGTAATTATTAACTTCGTAAATAAAATTGTTTTCATGAATTAAAAAACTACCGAATAATTTAAGCAAATAGTAATATTTGGAACTGAACGTTTGAAAAAAAGATCGTAGTAAGAGGACATTCAACGTTCATTCGTGTGTGAGGCGTACACTCTTTACACATAGTGAGACCTTATGAACGTTAACGACGAAAATTAACGACGAATAAACGAATTAAACGATTAAATTCGATACAAACGTTTAAGGTAAAATCTTTTTGCTGCACAACTGTTCTAAAAAATTAGAGACCAACCGAGCATCCAAAAGAATAAATATACTTCGTTATTTTGCCTATCACTACCAATGTTGAAAGGTAATAATTAACTTTTGATTGATGCAAATGGCATGGTGACGCTTTACTTTAAACATTTATTGACGTAACTAGTACTTGAACTGAGTCTTTATCATACGAATGAAATGTTTGCATTTTGAAATGAGTAAGCCAAATACACTTTCGTACGAGTTGCGCATACTATTTTTTTAGTATGAATTCATCGAATCTTACAAATACTTTGTCTTGGGATCATTCTCAATATGCAAAGTGTTAGCTATGTTGAGTCATAACGCGCCAGTGTTTTCTTTCGAATGTAATTCTCCGTTGTTTAATAGGACGATTCTTTGCGGTATGCGTAGGGAAAAGTGCTTAATGGTATCGCAAAGTAACATTTTACAACCAATAAACAGTGAAAGCAAAGATTAAGTTCCATGCATGAGCAGTGAAAAAAATTATTATTATTATTGTTATTGTAATTATTGTTATTATTATTATTGTTATTATTGTTGTTATTGTTATTGTTATTATTTTTATTATAGTTATTATTTTGTATTCCAGCATTATAAGCGACATTTATAGCTACAAGAAATCGTTCATAAAAACACATCTTAGGGTACAAAATTATACCGTATTGACCGTTAATGGGACGAATAATTGCGTCATCATGCACTGAGCCAATCGCAGCGAGGAAATCGTGGGGAGGTAGCACTGAACGAATAAGTCGACTACTGTTTACCCGCAATGTAACTATTAAGTTGTTTCCTAAAATTAACTTTGCTTCTCTTATAAATTTATAATGCTGTTGTACAAAAAATAGCGTATGCAACTAGTTTATAATGTTGCTTTATTGCACACGTACACGAAAAAAATGAACCGTTACAGTATACCAGATCCATGATACTGTATCAAGGAAACTTTTTACAGGATCATGAATGTGGTATACTTTTTTTTCAGTGTACGAATTTGAAAAATGGCTTCTAACGGCGATTGTATTAAAAAAATGTACTCAGACAAATAAATCTTAACATTATAATCTAGTTTCATAAACTACAATTACCAAATTCGTTTTGACTGTTGCAGGGATTCCAGGGGTGCTTAGGCGTGCTCTTATGAGGTTTGTTAATTACTTGGTAGTCTTGTATCAATATCAATGTTTTGAAACTAGCAAATTGTGGGGAAGATACAGTTCATTCATTATCACTCTTGTTTTTCAGATCGCACGGCGATAAAGCATCACGTCGGGTAAGGGAGAATGGAGGAATGAGAAGAGAACACCCGAACATCGGTAACGACAATCGACCAGGCAGTTTCCTGTGCACGTTCGTGCTAAGGAAGAATATTCACAACATTGAATGATAACTCTTCCAGATTGTGTTGAACAGTAAAAAAACATTCATGACCATCTCTAAAACGTTTAAACTTCGACATTGCCAGGCTATTTTTATTTCCAAGGTTGAAGTACTTTTTGACAGGGGTGCAGTCATATTCATGACTAGAACATGAACACATGAACAAGCAGTATTATGAAAAAAACTGTTTAAAACACAATTCAATTTTCAAAGAACTTAATTTAGATACTAAAAATAATTAGTTTAATTTCGTTAAAATCTAAAATATTTTTCTTCATTTTTGTTAATAATACTCAGTTTCTTCTGGACGCCAGAAAAATGACTGATATATGGTAGAAACGTATTTAGACCTTGAAAATAAAAATAACATAATATATCGTAGTTGATTTGCTTTGGTGAACTTTAATCTTTGGAAACGTTAAACAACTCACACTATTCACATTTTTATGTGTATGAATGTATGCATGCTACCATTGTGAAACACTCACGTATTAGAAATCTGTCGCTAACAGTTTTTGGAAATGTGTATAATTGAAAATGTTTGTCCTTAAAGCCCGTAACTGTCCTATTTATTGTATTTAACAATTTTTAATGTAAATTGAAATAATTTGTATGTTATATTAACTTACAATGTATCCACTTATTTAAACTTTAGGAAGCTCTCAATATTAAAAATTTTGTGATATGCTCTAAAAGTACATGAACGTGTTTACCTTTTGAAATAGCATGCATTTCTGCTCAAAGTCAATTATTGTGTATGGTAATTGTAACAGGGAATATAGCTGCAGTTCGAAGATAACAAGAAACTGAGATGAAATGAAAAGAGATGAACTGAGATTAGAAATGAAATGCGACGTGATGTACACAATGTAAATTTTAGATATGAAATAAAATCCAGTCCGAACTAGAATACGTTATTGGCATATACTTTTCTGATATCAATTGATCCAACAATCCACTAGCATCCTTTATCGTACAAGCGCAACTAATAATATATCAATAGCAAAATATACATAAAAAATATGCTTGTTATTTTTTGAGCCTACAAAGTAATAATTAGTATATAAAGCAAATAATTATTTATTAAATTTTAAGTGGTAACGATTTGTCAACAAACCCGGTTACAGAAAAATTACCCAGGCATTAACAATTTTTTCCATAATGAAAGTAACAACACAAAGTAACACAATCATAATTTGTTAAGTTCTAATAATATGTTTTTGAATTTACATGTACTGATTTTTTGAACATACTTGAACTTTATTGAAAGTATTTAATCACAAAGACGAGTATCTGTTTCGATGCAAGTAAAGTAGTTGGCAAACAGTGCAATTTTATATAAGAATATAATATACTGGTTTCGGTAACCTGATATTTGAATCCTTGTTTTTAATTTGAATTTAACGGTATCTTTAGTGTAGTATATTAAAATAAAGCAAGAGGTTTGCATTCAACATTAAGATGGACTTTTACAAAGTACGGACGGAAAAGCTGTCCTATGTTGATAATATTAGTTTCACATATCGTAGGTGCCCAAGAAAAGGGACACAACCTCAAAATTTTCATTTAGAGATCATCCGTTTTAATCAGAAAATAAAACATTATTTCACTATCAATAACAATGTATTTTACTCTAGATTTTTTACGCTATGTTTTGAATTATCTTAATGAAATTTTATACTTGTAAACAATACTATTGTCGAAATATTCATTCTCCTTTTAACCAAAAACTGACGATTTTAACATTCGTCACTTTTTTTGTGTACCGTCGATATTAGGTGAGTATGTGGTAAACCTCTTTTCCCTTCCCAAGGGATTTTTCCTGCTTCAGGGAATGCCAGGTTTCGACTATACACGCCGGGTACCTACTAGATCCCTCATGGGGACACATATCAACCTTATTATCAAAAAGAAAAATCATGTTTATTTTAACAAAACAGTGTTATATAATGAATTAGTTTACATTTGTTTGTATAAATTTTATAATACTCAATATGTTTGTAACAAATAATGTATTTCAGCTTCCGGGTCAATGACCCTCATCTCGATTAAGTTTTTGTCAAGTTTCCATGATCTATTGAGCAAATGTTGAGATGGCCCCTTGTTTTGCTTCTGGACGTAAATGTAGCTTTACTATGCGCACGTTTGGTTGAATTCTCTTTTTGCTTGTAATAGTAAGAGTAGAGGTAAGGGCGAATTGCTATTTTGTAAGCAATGCAGAAAAATGATACTTGCAATTCGTGTACCGATGCAAATAAGTTTTCTATAACTCCGAAACAAAAATGTATATTTTTTTCAAATATTGCTTATCTTGCGATTTTTAAAATTTATTTTTATTTATTTATGTTGAACTTTTACTCATATTTCAACTATTTATAGTTAAAATGACGGAATGGGATTCTGGAACTCAAGGAAACGTGCGCAGATAATCTTTTCCCCCCTACGTCACATACAGTTTTACTGTTTTTCTTTTTGACTGAATAAATCTACATCTAACCTTTACACTTGACATTGACCCACTTGTGGTCTCCTTGGTCTGTGGGGAAAAGACTCACATTGCCTTCAGTAAGCAGTAATTTAATAAATTACACTTTTTACTCGGTCCGAGTGGCGCAGGCAGTTGCGTAATCTACGCTGAGATGGCTGCAGGTTCGAATCATGCGTAGGCATGGACGTATTCCTATCACCTCATAATCATAATTGAAGGTTGGGCATTGGATACAGTCAATGTCTTGGTAATGGGAGTGTTTTAAAGTGGTTTGAATTAAATTGCACATGTAGGAGCGTTGTTATTGAGAGAGAAAGCAATTGCATACACAAGATACGATTTTTGATCGCACCTTGCGATTACTTGGCAACACAATCAAGGCGTATTTTTAGCTTAAGCTTGTGTAGACCACTTCTCAATTTTCAGCCTCAATAAGTAATATTCTATGTTTTAACGCGGGAGGAGGCGGCCATCTTCCCCGTTGGACGGCGAGATCTGGCGCCGACCTATCCGTTCGTTGGTTGGAGAGGATGTGGTAGACAGCTCCTCCATGTATCGGTGCGGCATTCAATTAAGGGCAAGGTACACGCGAACGTTTCGTCTCACCTACAGTATAGCATAGCTGTGCATTATTACTTCCGAAAGGAAATATGTATGAAAAAAATTTTCTCATCCTTAAAATATTTATGATTATTAATAGAGTGGGATCCATTATCATTTCATTTGAACTCAAACAAGAAGTCCCAGCATCGGTCTTGTTGATTGTTACAGTATACGTCTCCGTGCTGGTACCTCGAAATTCCCTCTCATAGGATCAGTAAATAAACATCCTGTTTTCTCAGTTCCGCTTCTGGCCAATATGCGATGAAAAAATTGCTTCAGAAACATTTCTTTT
>BOPP01000012.1:16083763-16098756 GCA_017312745.1 Gryllus bimaculatus
GTGGCGAGGACGGTGGCGAGGACGGTGGCGAGGACGGTGGCGAGGACGGTGGCGGAAAAGTGGTGGGAACGGTGGCCGGACGGTGGCAAAAATGGTGATGAGAACGGAGTGGGCGGCTGCGAGTACGGCGTTGGAAGGTAAACATTTTGAAATAGCTGTCTTTCACCGCCATTGCATTCTCACAGGCCCACTGCAACGCGCCCCACTCCGTTCCGCGCCACCCACCTCACGTCGCGTCACAAGGGGAGACCCCAGATTGCAGCGGCGCCACCAAGGGGCACAATCCCAATTTCGCCCTCGAAAATAGCTTTTCCGGCTCATTATTTATAAATATTTTGCATTGAAGCTCTTCAAGTATTCAATCTCAATAGCCCTTTTTCATGTTTCCCCTGCGACTACTTTCACCTCAGCGACTAATTAATACTAAAAAAGTAAAATATATATTCGCTTCTCTAACATATGACTCTTGTATCTCCTTCTATGGCTTTTAACGGAATACGTTGTCCTAAGTTTAAGAAGAGGGATAGCATTAATGTATTTTGAGGTGTTTCAACCTATATTATAATGTAATTTTAGTAGATGACATTCTTTCTCGTTTGCCCTTATTTTTCGAAGTGAAAACCTATTTAAAATGTTAATAATTCTAAAGGTGAAACGTGTAACAACTTGTGTGAGAATCGAGAGATTCGTTGTTTCCGAAAGCGACAATAGCGGTAGCGACGGTTGTGACAATGAAATGATAGTGAGGCGGGGAACCGAAGCCGGCGTGCTACGTCGTGACGGTAGGTGCGGCATACTCGCTGGTATGCTCGCGTAAGGTACTGGTGCATCACACCGAACATGGTAATTAATTATCGGGGCAGCGGTGGTGGTAACCAGGGAAAGTTCCTTCTTGTAACGGTCAATTTATTTGTTAATATTGTATATAGTATTATGGTGTTGGAGTATTTTATTTCTAATAATTACTAAATATTTACAAGCCGTTCACGTCTGTAATTTATTGCCCCGGCAAGACGCCACAATAGTTAAGGTTCACTCACTAAGCTCTGCTGAGCCTCGAACGTTCGGTGATGCATCACGTTAAAGATTCCTTCTAGTTTTTAGAAATGCCTAACACATATTTTATATTTTTATTGTTGCTCGATTTGTTGTCATTTTCATTTTAAAATAATATATAATTTATTATTTTTATTTATTTTATTTATTTTATTTTATTTATAATTTATTAAGCTAAAGAAAGTCGTCATTGCCCGAGAATGTTGTTATCAGTATCATATTAGTTAGCTGGCGTATCAGGCGTCCCATTCTCACTGACAAACGAACCCACAAAATACGCCTATCAAAAGGAATAATAAAATGCCCACATTAAGTGTAGTTTCACTCAGTAAAGTTTAAGTGAAATAATTTTAATGCCATTTTGCGAGTTCGTTTAAACATTAAATGCTCTCTTCCTATTTTATCTGAACATTCATTTTAATGATGAGTATTACTTGCGCAACATTTCTTGAACAATGAATTAAAGAAATGAGGTTAGAGTGGGAACTTTTATAGTTACCAAATCGGTCACTATATTTTATGAAGCAATGCCAATCTTTGGAGAATCAGTCATGCCTTCGCAACTTTCTCAATAATTCGCACTCTAACTCATTCAGGAGTTCGAGGTATCTCCTGTGATGGATCTTCACCTGCTTTGGTCATTTCTGTACATCTTTTTAGAAAATTACAGAGAGAAGTTCTCGTTTTCGACAGAAAATAGATTCTATTTCGCGCCAGTGAAGGTGTGTTTGGAATGTTGTCATCAGTGCTCGCTGCGAGCTTTTGTTTTCAATTGTTTATTGTGCCAGAGAGGGGGAAGCAAGGTCATCGTTCAAGAAAAGTCGCGCGAGTAATACATACGCATTGGTGAAGCACTGATGCATTGTCCTTTCCTGTTTGATCATTGAAGCCTTACTTATCATTTAGTGTCATATTTTCTAAAAGCTAACAAATTACGGAGTTCTCACATTAGTATTGTAACCATACAACACCTGCCCCTGACTTCAACAACAGAAATATGATTTAAAAAAACAATAAAATTCTGTGAAGTAAACAATCGCCTGGGCGAAGCATGAACGTTCTGTGGTAAAAGAAAAATGAAAATAATCGAGATGCAAAGAAAATAATTCAAACTAATTATGATCAACTAAACTATTAATGAAAATACTAACTGTTAATAGAAAATATATTAAATAACTAAATTCATAATAGAAAATACATTAAATTCATAGTGTCTATGGTAGTTAAAAATAATTAAAGTTGTATACGATGTAATTGCACAACTCTAAATTGGTATACGCAAAATGATATTCTTGATGTGAATATGTAAAAATTATGAAGTTTTTGTAGGATATGTGCAATATTTTTTTCACAAAAACACTCACCGGTAATCATATTTCACATAAATACTTTTTCCAATATCATTTCTAGTAATATTCTTCATCAATTAATTTTCGTATTACATATAATAAATTCACTGAGCGACCTAGTATCAAACATGGACAAAAACAATGAAGAAAAATTTACAGTGTACCCTTTTTCATAAACAAATTCAAATAGTTGAATGCAGCCTGTTTGTTAATTAAAATTATAAGGAACTAACAAAAACACATTTTCACATAAAATTATTACCAATTTCCCAGAAAATTGATATTAAAGTATCCTGGTGCCCGGTTTAAAAGCAAAGGCAGAGAATTTGTGTCCACTTTTTGTATGTATTGTATGTCCACTTTTGAAACAAACCGCAAAACATCAATATTTTCTGGGAAGGAATCGGTTTATTTTAATAGAAAATAATGTAATTCAGAAGTAATATTCCCCTCCAATTATCACGTTTATTTAATATTGATAATCCTTGTAATCTGTGTTATTTCGTCGTGTTGTATCGCCGATACATATACCATCAAAGAAATTTTAAAATGGGCTAATCAGCGTCAGATTTCAAACACCATTTTAATTTTTTCTCAAAATTTAACACAACAAGCTAGAGTAATCTATTTAAACATTGACGGTTCATATCTGGTTTTGATTAGACAAAATTGTTACTCGCTCAAACAGCACATAGGAAAGAAAGAGATGCGCTGAAACTTACTTCCAAAACGTAGCGAGGCAGATACATTCATCTAAAGGAGGCTCCACACATGCGGCATTCGGTGAATCCCGAGCAACCGCTCACCGAATCCCGAGTAGTGTGGACGGTTTGCATGCGATTCGCTGAGGGCCGAACATTCGGAATTCGCCCTATCTACCGCGTGTCGGTCTTTAGAACACATTGCAGGGAAGAAACATTCGCCGACCACATCAGATTAGCCGTTCGGGATTGGGAGAGCAGTGCTCGGCAGAAAACTCATTCGAAATCGATCATTCAGTTCAGTCACTCGCTTATTTGCATGCAGATATGAATGAATTTTTACATGTAAAGTATGTTATGCTTAATTACATGAAAAGTATATATTAACGTTCGATGCCGTGTTACTAGTATTACGTTCATTGTCACAGTTTTAATAAGAATGTGCTTATTCAGCCGACGGCTTTGGAATAGAAACGCTGAATTTGGACTTCTCCTCATACTCGAATACTTGCGAATTTCTTAGAAGCGTGCACATATTAAACGTGATCGCGCCGCATTCTCACTAATACTCTTGATAAACGTTCGCGTAGAAAATACCATTGCACGAACACTGTATAAAACAAGAGAATGCTGCCAGAACAATTTTAGTTTATCGAGTTTAATTAACCTTGAAATATCCACCTATCGGAATCACCGAACGGAATAGATAGATTAATACAACAACCAACTGTTTGAAGCCATTTTTCGATGATACCTTCCCACCCTTCCTACTTGCACCCTTGTTTGTTAGCCACCTCGCGTCATCATTTTTGTGTCCAATCAAAATCGTGCAGATTTCCACGGGTGCTGACCGCGGGAGACAGAGGATCGCGAACTTAGTTAACGAATCGCGCGAGTTGCTGTCTCTCCCTCTCCGCTAGGGATCAGTGTCTTGCAACTCTCCATCAAAACCGTGGCCAAAGCTGAAGGGTGCCACGATAGGAGCCGCTAGTGTCGCCGGGTGCAGCTGCTGGTTAGGCTCGCCAACTTTCACACATACAAATGTGCTGTGAGAAATACGTAAAGTGTCTACTAAATGTTCCATTATTCATAATATATACATATAGAAAAACCTCTGTAGAAAGCGCGAACATCGACGCTATCGCTTGTAACATTATGGGCCTGCTTGCACCTCGCGAACCCACTCAGCAGCCACGCACGTTTTAAGTCGTTGGCAGCGGTTCGTATTTTAGTTCCTGCAAGAAAGTGCTGCTAGGGATCGTGACCGTGACCGTGACCGTGACCGTGAAAGTAGTCGAAATTCCCTGCTAGGGATCGTGACCGTGCGCCCTGCTTCCGCCCTAGTCCGCGCGCCTCAGCCATCCGATTTGCGATCCTACAGAGTTCACCTTAAGTACCCCATCACCTGGACCCCACCATCACAACCCATAAAATACTTAGGACTTCACCTGGACACAAAATTAACCCGGAAAACTCAAATAATTTTCAAAATTAAACAAGCAAGAAGTAAATTATTTAAACTTTGGCCCAAATCAACAAACACAAATCCCTGTCATACACAACGTCTACAACAATTTACAAAGATATAATAAGGCCACTAATGCTCTACGCACGTCCAATATGAAGAAACGAAGATACAACAAATGTCAATAAAATGTCAACAAAACAATTTTCAGATGAATCACGAATTCCTCTGGTTCATAAGAATAAACAACTCCATTCCGAATTAAACATCAATACAATAATAAACCAAATATTCCATATATTACATAATTTCTACCAAAAATCTAACAGAAATCTCTGCAGCATCCTACTTCAAACTACTGAAAAATCCAACCCACGCCCGAATAAAAAATAGATTCCCTTTTGAATACCTTCTCAAAATCTTAGCCGTCCATAAAACATAACCCAGAGGTTCTCCCCTAGAGTATTCTTTCCAATGTATAGATTAAGTTAGCTTATATAACTAGCATAAGTCTAAAAACACATCTGTAAAGAAATTAAACTAAACGATGTATTCCGTCTAGAACAAATAAATATGTTTAAAACAAAACAAAACATAAAACGCGTCAAGTAAACGAGGATGCAAAGTCAGACCGTTTCTGGCTACTTAACTTAACTGACGTTTTGGGTAGTGGTCGGGACCTGAACTTCGTCTTATTTTATTGTGTTTCATATGATCAAAGTTAGCCTTCGTGTACTCAAGAGCAACTTTGTAATTTTTCAAACGAATTTCAAGGTTGTTTTTTGAATCTAAACTAAGGTATTTTGTTTCCCAGTCGTTTAGAAATATTCGTGATAAATATGAGAGCAATTTCTCTAGTGGTTTAATAGTTTTTGTGGAACATGCACAAACAAACGATATACATACACACATATATACAAACAAATTTTCACATTTATCACATTACAAAAATTATGAAATAAATGCTTATGAGCGCAAGAGATCTGCCAAGGTAAATATGAGTATTAAAATAAACTCGACATAAAGCTCTGAAAAATTTACATAAATGATGGTCTAAACCCAAAAGCGTAATTCAAATTTTTAAACATGTTACTTAGTCAAGTTTGTAAGTTAGTGAACATTTCTCGTAAGTAAGAAAAAAGACGTAAGTGAAAAAATAAATAGCCGAAAATCACGTATAAATAAAGTTGACAGTAATGACAGTCATTAGAATGTAATACGTGGTCATGGCCAACATTTTTGTATATTATACTAATAGAAGCAGATATTGATGGCTTTACCGTCATCAGTATATATCTGCTATTAGTAAGCTACAGACACTAGTTGAGTAACAAATATGTTGACTATGAATATACCATTTATTCTCATATTTGGAATACCAACAACAATAAACAATGATCTGAAGATGTTCATTTATTTAAATGCTCTTAGCGAAACCTTTTTATATTTTTGAGAAATGCATACGATGGCAGAATATTTCTGACAAATTTTCAGGCATGTATTACCAGAACTCAGACTAAATAATCACGTGAAATTATAAAAAATTGTATTTCAATAACATTAAAAATTCTTTCTGCAATTGCATTAATTTTAATTGGGCGTTGTTGGCAGAAAGTATTACGGTCGCAATATCAATGAGGATGTTTTCAAAACAATATTTTATAAAAACATTGATGCTTTTAACATTGTTTATTAAATTTGATGGTTATTCAACATCGATGTTTTTACGTTTCCGGTGTTTTGTTTGGGAATGAAAATGTTCCACAGCCACAATTTTGCAACAGTTAAAGCAAAAAGCAATAACTGATGGTATCACTTTCAGTTAACGTGTTCCGGCGAAGCGAACGTTGTTTATCCTACCTTGAGCAGATTATCCGACTCCAGTGAGTTGATTTCGAAGCCCCGATATGTGTTTTCCCCTTCCTGATATTTCACGCGCAGAGAGGCGGTCAGCGCGTTAACCTTATATCGTACGTAGGGCCTCCCCTTCCTGCCTTTCCTTCTATGAAGAACTAAGGGAGCTGAAACCCCTTGAGATGACTGGGCGTTCAGGCGTTTGGGCTCAGATAATTGTTCATATTTTTATGTTTTATTTTGCTGTCAGTTACCCCTTAACTAAATTCAATACATTGATATTGTCAAATTTAATCCCTCTTCCGCAATGTTTGACAACATCGATTGTTTTTTGGACGATTCATTATTAACAATGACGTTTTAATTTTGAACTTTGAAATGTTACTGTCGATGTCGTATCCCTACCGAAAATTAGTTCAGTTAAACCAATAGCATTCATTTTCTTTCACATTAACCTTTTTTTCTTCCTTCTAATGCTAGCATTAGTCTTCGGAAATTGCAGAGCCTGCATGGCCTCCCCACTGGCATGCATCGGTTACTAAGAGGTAAGCTACGAGGTGATGTGTGTGTAAGTGATGAGGTATTCCTCAATGGCGCCCCAATTAGGAGTGGGAGATATGATGTGTTGATCATCTCATGAGAAGGGAAAGAAAATTTTGGGCGGACTATGGCTGGCTATATACTACGCGTCTACCAGGAAGAGAGCAGGTAAAACCCCGAAGTGACTGATCAGAGCAGGGGATCTGCGAATTGAATTCTCACGGGCGCCACTAACTCACCGATGCTAAATACATGTGCCTTTCTGGTACCTTGCTGAACTTGCTGACCTTGCGACCTCCTCATAATCGGCTAAAGTGAGCCGAGAAGCGTTATCGCCAGAGATTTCGGTGTTACTTCACACTCTTCTTACTGCTCTCCACATACCATTTAGTAATCCAAGATCACACAACTTCAAGGAGATTTATTTGCTGGGAGGTTGCTACATCCAACAGCTGTCTACTCAAGTGTGATGAAATGCTCCTCTAACAACATTTGGTCTCAGCTATGAACAATTTTAATAAGATGCAATCTTATTAAAAAATAGAAATTGAATCATATTTTTGTACAAAAATACGTGAAGATTGTAATTCTGATCCATCTGTTCAGGCATTTCTGGGGTATGGTGAATGCCGAACATATATAAAATTTGATTTGAGTAAGTAACTACAAAAACTGCTGTATTGTGATTTGCAGGAACTGAAAAATCCTGTTGAGAAGAGAGCAGGAGAGAAGGCCAGTTGCACGTACTCTCAGAATGTAAAACTCTTTCATCAAATATAACCACTCAGAACCACAAGGTAATTAAAATGGTGACTTCTCAGAGAAGAAGAAAACAGAAGTAAACGCTATTTCGTGTCCTGAAAAGCTGAGATACAAGACAAATCCTCTCCCACGGGGACCGACTCGCCACGTCTCGGGAACCGCGTCCGGACGCTCGGCAGCCCGCGGGAGAAGCTCGAAAGATAGGGTGGGGGACGGGGCGCGGGCAGGGGTCTCCAAACGTAACAGGCCCAAGAGTGAATTTAAGAAGGAGTGAATAAGGGAGTAAAGAAGTCTTGAGCGGATGCTAAGCGTACCCTCGAAGATATCGTTAATGTTTATTTCAATGGCATTTACTAGAAACTAAAATTTAGATGTTATGTTATATGGACAAACGACTTGCTTGAAAGAAATCAAGCATACAAAATGTATGTAAATTAAATTATTTGTCAGTGGATTATAACTGAAACAAATAGCTAATTAATGAAATAAACAAAATCTTTGAATCTTTGGTTTCCGTTCGAGTATCGATTATTGTAAGATACTACTGTTCGCGGTGACAAAATCTGGTCAAAGTTGTAAGAATATCTTAAGATAACATCGTCGCAATATGTTATTGCCCCTATCACATTTCACCTAGAACTAAAAAAACATGCTTGGTGAAATTAATAAATAGTTTACGAGGGGAAAGTCAGTTTTTTTTCGAATCACGTTTACACGTTAATTCTATACCTTGGTCACAATGATAAATTAATTCCCAACTAGTATTAATGTTAATAAATTAATACGGCAGTTGTTGTATGATCATCTGCCGCATACTCAAATATTTAATTTCAGAAAAGTAGCAATATTTCTATGAACAACCCTTGTTGAACTATTTCAGTCATATGGGCCCTCTATAAAACTATTTTTTTTATTCTTTCATTCCCACTCATTAATCATTTTCCCATTCAAATAACAAGTACTTTTCTCAAGATTATTACACTTTTCTCTTGGTTGTGTCCCTGGCAACGTTCGTGACCGGAATGGTTTGTGAGTGAAGCGCCAAGCATTCAGCCCTGTAGAAATCCATAGCACTGTCGGAATATTGGGTCGCCAGTCTTCCAGGGCGCGGCGTCGGGGCAGCCAAAAGCAATCGCAAGTTTTCTCTGGTCTCCCCGCGAGCCCAAGGACCCAGCGGTGCCCGGCGGGCAGCTTTGGAGCGTCTCGCTCGGTGTATCGGAGCCCATGGGCGGGTGGGCCCGCGCTCGCCCGTAATTAGCAGGGTTGCCAACGTCCCCCGGACGTGACCGGGGTCGCGCCGGTGAATCCCCGTCTATCTCTGAGCGTCGGCGTCCGCCGCCCCCGTCGCCCCCTCGCCCTGCGCCGATTCCGTAAATCCCCGATAAAGTGGCGCGGCCTCGCTGTCCCTTTGGCCGGCCGGCGCGGGGACGGGAAGGCGTACGGTGGCGGGAGACGCCGGCGGTGGAGGACGGGCGTGGTGGGGTTGTGGCGGGCGAAGCGGACGATGGTGGGCGTTTGGAGGGGCGATGGTTAGGGGATGGGCTGGCGACGGAGGGTTGTTGGAAAAGGTCACGGACGACGGGCTGGTGGGCGGACTGGTGGATGGGTGACGAGCGATGGCGGGCCAGCGATGGTTGGGGTTGGCCGGTGATGACAGGTGGTTGGATGGGCGATGGGCGGGCAGTTGGCGTGTGATGATGGGCAGTAGTTGGCGATGGTGGCCGATGATGGGGCGATGATGGGTGATGAGAGGGTGATGATGGGTGATAGTGGGCGATGGTGGGGGATGGTGGGCGACGGCGAATTATGACAGGCGATGGAGGAAGGAAGCCGGGCTGGTAGGAAGGCGGGCTGATGGGCGCGGGGAGAGCGAGCAATGGCCGGCCGTTAGGGAAGCGATGGTTGGGGTCGGGCATAGCGATGACGGCGCGTTTGCGGCAAATGGCAGAGGGGTGGGGCGAGGTGACGAACAGATTACGAGGTGGTTGGCGGGTGGTGGGCGATGCGCGCTTGTAGGGCCAGTTGGCGGACTGATGGTGTGCGATAGGGACATGGCTGGCGGTCTGGTGGGTGTTCGCAGCGCGCGATAGCGGGCCGTTGCGCGAGCGATGACGGGCGGTTGGGCGGGCGCATGGCTTTGGTGCGGAAAAGGCGGGCGGCGATGGAGGCCAAGCGGATGTTGGGGGTTTAGGGGGGGGTTAGGAGGGAGAGGCTGGGAGGGCCCGACCTTGCCCGTCGCCGGGCGCGCGCCCTAAACACGAAGCTTCACGACAGAATCGGCGGCGTCGCGTCCCGAAGGGTCAATCCGATTAACTCGCGCGTTGCCAAGAGGTTGTTCCTGGGAGCTGTATACTCCCCGAGTTACGACCTGCCTATTCCGATCGCCAAGAAAATTCAAGACTTCTTTTCACTCGCAAATTCGCTTTTGCAACGTTGTGTTTGTAAATACAAAGAATTGCTGCACCAAACAGCAGTGAAAGTTCATGCCTTTGGGTTTTAATGAAATTTTGTTTGGTTTCATTACGGATACTAAGTCTCAAGAAATATGTTCGTCTGATAAACTACATCTAATATACTACACCTTTTCAACTTTAAATTGGAAAGAAACACAATCAAATTAATATGAAACAACACTATTTTGAGAATTCGTATATTCATAATGTGGCCAGTCACTTTCAATTTGAGACTAAACAATTTCAAACTGAGAAAAAAACAATGACGAATCGGTTATTATTTTAGTATTGATTGTATCACCAGTTGTGTTTTCCGAGTGATCAAAGCGTGAGATTAACATGCCGTACTTCAAGAAATGGGAAGCTGAAAGTGTAAAACAGCAAATTTGTGTTGTGTATAATAATGACGGTGTTTGGTAAGGTCTGGCTATTACACTTGGTGTAAAAAAAAATCGACCGCATATCGCTAGGTGAAAAATCAAGATAAACTTCCAGAACCAGGAGGTGGTAAGAGGAATATGAAAATTACGAGGGGAACATCGGACATTTATGATTAAATATATTGAACAATTACACTGAAAGAAATAAAACTAAAAATGGAACAAAAATATCAAATTATAGTTTCAACAGAATGTTTGCAAAAACATTTGGATGGTTTGATGTACACACTGAAAGACATTCGTAGAGAACCTCAAAAAAATTAATGGTGTTGGGACCGAAACAAAGCGACGTGAGTACGTGCTGCAACGTTTAAATTATCAACAGGTTAACATCCCAATTTTATACATGGACGAAACAAATTTTAATGATTTATTTCAAGGAAGAAAGGACGATCGAAAAAAGGTACAGGTTGATCTGGAGTTAAGGGTGGCACGATTGCTTTAGTTCATTGATTCAATTCACTATTTCTCGTGATTCACAAGATTATAGTTGCGCGGTTCACTTCAATCATTAGAGAATAATTTTGCTGGCATTGTTTAATATTCTTAAGACAAAGCATCAAAATATACACAACTATGAATCAAGGCCATATGAAGCCATACATTTTGCTATTACGAAACATTTTTTCTTCATGAAGACACATTTTAAATTTCAATTTACATCTAAAATTATACTTCAAAATAGTCTTTCAAAAAGACAAAAGTCAAAATAGTTGATCTGAAATATTTACTAATTAAAAACACATTTAATTGTTAAACATTCTAATAACACATTTAGTTATTGCTATGATAACAAAATTACTTCATAAATCGATGAAGTATAAGCTTCTAAAGAATTTGTGGACGTGGATTTGCGTTTTTTTCGCATTTCAAGTTGTCTTTTAATAGTTTTGTGTGTCTACCAAGATGGAAGGTATGAATTCAGGTTTTATTTATGATTTGCGTAGGTTGCAGGTTTTATTTATGAGGGAAGTTTCAATGTTAGCCAGTGGTGTTAGAAAGTGTGTTTGCTTGCGTCTCGACAGGAATGTAATGTATGCAAGAATGATATCAAATTTACTGAAAGAAAGGATAGAACAAATGGAATGGATTTGTAGTCAGAGGCGAGAATGGTCATAGCGTGAAAATGTCTGTGCGAAAGGATTCTTCGTTTGAGAGGAGTCTTATAAATTTACTGAATTTCAGTGCATAAAAAGTAATGAGAGTGTATTTTTTTTAGATATAAGCAGATTTGGTGTTACGTTGATGAATGATAGACGTTTTTCATGTTATAAGGATGTTGTACGTAATTAGTGCAGAGACGTTACACTAATTCTACTACCATAATATTTTTCATACTATTAAGATTCTATAATTTCAGCGAATATGTGTTTTATTTTTTTAATAAAATACTGCTATCTGTAACATATAGTATTTGTTTGAAAAAAGACAGGTTGATTTTATATTATTAAAATGGGTTTGGGGAGCAATAGCCCCCCCCCAATAATAAAAGTTTAAGTAGAAAGTGTTAGTGAAATATACTGTGTATAAAAATGTATTAAGTAGATAAGATGCTTTTTTAGTAATAAAATATTGGATTTGAGTTGTAATGGAAGTTAAAGTAGCATGTGATTGTGAAATAGAAATTATATTTATTACGATAACATAATGAATATTACAACATGCGAATAGTAAACCAGGATTCAGTTCAGAGAGTCTAGTGAACCGAATCAGAGAACCAAAGGAACCATGCCACCCTAAACTCCGAATCAACCAAGGTACTCGATGCATGTACATAACAGCAGGGAGCCGCGGAGCCAATGTGCATGTCATAGGTTTCGTAAGTGCTATGAAACTGATGCACCATCAAATTAAAAGAGGCGCTTTTAGAAAGGAGGAAGCCAAAGAATTTGTGGGCCAATGTTTTCGTGCTGCATTAACCGTGTACCAATCGAATGCTGTGTTAGTAATTGATAATGCTCCCTATCACTGTAGTGTAGAAGAAATATTCATAGAAGAAGAATTCAGCGACCATCACTTACTAAGGCTCAGTCCTTACAGCCTTACTCCAATGTTCAATCCGATCGACATTGCCTGGTCTAGCCTCAAGGCTGCTGTTAAATGAGATCTGCCACAAATTTTAGCTGATGAAGGTAGGGCAAATATATCGCAAACTGAGTTTTGTCATCGTCAGTTAGAAAATATTATAAATCAAAATATTGAAGTAATAAATGCTAATAATTATGAAAGACATGTCGCTTAAGATTCATTCCCGACTCCATGAATTTAGAAGATATGGTTATGTAAATTATAATTGTGTTAAAAAAAATTGATTTTGAGTAATGTGTTCGTGTCATAAATTAAGCTGATTTTGTAATGTAAGTTATTATTAAAATGTTAATAAATAAAGTTGGTTCTGAGGAATATGTCCGCAATTTCTTCATTTTATTGAATTTATTTACATTGTTTGGACTCCAATTTGAAATTTAGAACGTAACTTCAGATAGATTTCAATTTGAAAATTCTTAGTCTTAATTACAAGATGATAGGTTTCATTATGAATGTGTTAAGTCTCAATTCGATAATGTTTATTCCCAATTTGAAATGGTTTGTTCTCAATTTGAGGTTGTAAAGGTATAGTTATATATTTTAATATTAGTCCTGAAGGGTCTAGTGACGCGTCAATTAAATCTTAAAAACATTTTGAATACCTTCCTTTCGGTCCATCAATGTAACGGTGCGGTGTAGGCATACTCAGAATAACTGAATTTCCAAAATCGCAAGAGAAAACCTTCAAAAGGGTCTCGTTTTGCAGAATGCTATTTAAGAAACACGATTCTGACTCCACATGCCCCCCGCAAATGTCTTTCTACATATTCACCGCATGTTTTCCCATATAGTCACTCACCTGCGCATGTTTTCCTTATGGTCCCATACATGTTACCTAATGTTAAACGCATGGTAGCCAACATGTTAATGGGAAAAATCAACTGAAAATTGAAACAAAAATTAAGAGTATTATAACGATTTTTAAGTTTTAAAAAGAGAATTAATTCATTTTTTGATGTTTTTACTCCTACCTTCATTACTCTCGGTCATAAGTACAGTGATTATTTATCCCGAGAGGTGGCAGCGATTCTTTCTCCGCTGATGGGTGAGATCCGTCCCCAAACTACATGTCGCTTGCGAGAGATTCCCTCCTCCCGGAATCTCTCCTCCCTCGCAGCGAGAGACCCCCTTCAAGCCTGGATAAGCCCTAACCTCTCTTCTGTCTAACTAAGGGGAAATGATAGAATAAGGAAGAGGAAGGAAAGATCGCGCTGTGAACTGATTCGTGTTTTGGTGGTTACTTCTCCGGCGTTCGCCTGATACTGATCGAAGAAGCCACGGAAAATTTCCGATCATAATAGCTGTACGCTAGTATTCTCCTCCTGCCCACGACTAAACCTAGCTATTACAATAGCGGGAATTCACCAAGGACGAGTCTCGCTGTTTTTAATTTCATTACTTTATAAACATATCGACAGTGAATTCTGCAATTCCTGCGCTTGGGATGAAATTGAAGTTTATGAATATTTAGACAACTCCGAAGAGCGGAAAAATAAAACTAGAAGAGTACAAAAGATTTTCTAACAAAATATTGAAATTATGTTCCCAGTAGATGGCTGATTGCCCATCAGCGAACTTGTATGTTCTTTGACTCAAATCTCAAGCAGAACAGGGATAATTGGTAAGTCAGCAGTAGTACTCATTTGATCATTTACAAATTGAACAAAATTTACCATCTTTCCTCACCGTATTATTTGCAGAATGGATCGGGAATAAGACTCTTGCATACCGATAAATCGAGAAGTAAGGAGTTATATTTCCACATACGGGAATTCATTGATGTTCTTCATTTCGGAAATTCTTTAAGAAATCACTTGCAAGCAGGTTTGGAAAGTTCCATTCCATATGAAACATTGCAGACACTGCTTACTTCACAGAACCAGTTGATGCACATCTGCGCTCTAAATCTTCTTCCATTCCTGTTTCCCAAGGAACATGAATCAAGTCCGGAATGGGATCGTCAATTAAATCGGTTCTTTTAGAATCGTTTCGCGAACTTTGCAGTCACCCGGTGATATTCCCATAGTCATCGCCCCGACATCGCCACCCACCATCGCCACCACCGCCTCTCCATCACCGCTCCACAGCACGGAACCGCTGTTTGCCCGCCGCCCCCTGCCTCTTCCTCGCCACCGGTCCGCCAACTCCCCGCCTATTTGCAGCTGCTTCCTCGCAGTCGTCGCCGATCCTCCTCCACTTCCCCTCAACTTCGCGTCCGCTCCCCCACCCCCTCTCCGCTTCCCTTTCTCGCTGCTTACCACCCCGTTTTCTCCCGGAACCTTCCT
>BOPP01000012.1:16100578-16125166 GCA_017312745.1 Gryllus bimaculatus
CGGGGCGGGGAGGAACGGGGAGCGCGGCAGCTCTCCCGGCTCGCTGCCGCTGCGAATACTTACTTTTCTACCCCACTTAGCAATGTTTTTATAGGCCGGCCGCGGGTGAGATACGCGGCCATTTCGGGGCTTGTTTATAACCGGGCCGCGCGCTCCTTTGCATGTCGCGTTTTCACGAGTGAGCGAGGCGCGGCCCACCCCCTTTCTCCCTCCCCGCGGACGGGACCCTGTGGAACGCCAGATTCGCCTGAGATTTCCTCCAGAGAACGCTGTCGTTCAAAGGCAGGCTCTCCGGCACGTCTGCCGACTTGGAAGCAAGACTCTTGGCGACCGGCTCGTTCGCCGAAAATATAATGAGCGTCTCTTAAAGATTCCCTCAATATTCGACAAACTGCTTAAAAAAGCGGTATCCTACAATACTTAAGACAAATCACTCAGAAAGAAGCTGAGTTTGAATAAAAATATTGTGCTTCACAAATAATTCAAAATAAATGTTAATCTTGCGAAGAGATCCTTAACACAAAATATAATTAAAAATATATTTATTTATATACAGTTGTCTACGATATTATAAATATATTTTGTTTTTTACTCTTTTATTGTTTAAATATCTTTAGAATGAAAAAAATCGTATTGTGAGTTCATAGATCGCATATTTGCGCAACACAAATTCTGAAACATTTTATGTCCTGAAATCCAATTGTACACGTATAATGTTCTAAATTTTAGAACTCAGAGCTATTTCCACATTTTTCCAACTTTGCAGAGAGTATTGAGCACTGACAGTTTTAAATATTTTATACGTTTTTTGTGATTGATGAGCAGTAAACATATATAGATTCTTCTCATTTTTACAATTATCAGAATAAAATTAATACCACTGGCAGACCAAATACGTTTGTGAGTACATTTTTACAAAACTACAAAGATAATGAAAATAAGTATCACGGATACGATCTTACAATTCATTAGCAGGTCAAGACATCAATTAATGCCTCTATTTTCCTGTTCTGTAGATGGAAGTCATGTGGATCTAGAAAATGTAAATAGATAATATATGTTTAATAGATAATATGAGACTAATAGATCACATGCGATTCCTGCTTCGTGTTGCAACGACTTCACTAATTATTATACGATATTAATATTAGCTCATAAACCGAAAAGAAGAAGAAATATGAAAAAGAAAGCGAAAAAAGATAACACAAAAAATAAAAAAAAAGGGTCAAGGAAAAAATATAAAAATGATGGCCAAAGACAAGTAGGTGAATACGGAAAAAGCAGACGAGAACAATAAGTCAAACAAGAAGATGGAAAGGAACAAGTTGTAGTTTTAACTTGTTATGTACTGTTCCAGAATCTCTGAAAATATTTTATATGGATCTCAAGAATTGGTACCAAGCTAACAAATACATTTTAACTAATAATGATGTTAATAATAATACTAATAATAATAATTATTATTATGGCAATCCGAGAGCCGAGATCCCTAAGCTACTGGCGGTCTCTGACCTAAGGATCGCGATTCGAGTCCCGCCTCGGGCATTCAGGGATTGTGTGTGTCTCTTTGTGTTTGTGTGTATTTCAACATTTATCTTCATCATCATCATCATCATCATCACAATTTTACCCCATCCCCCAAATCTAACTACCCTGGCGTGTAAAAATGGAATCAGCGTGAAAAATGCTGATCTCTTCAATATAAAGTAACGTGCACCTACCACAATATTCAAGACTGAGCCCCGGTAGGATGTACATATCACGTGGCCCTATGATGGTCGATTCGATAGACAATAATAATATTAATAATAATAATAATAATAATAATAATAATAATAATAATAATAATAAAATAATAATAATAATATAAAAAGGGTTTTAAAAAATCTATTCCCGCGATATCGTGCTCATCAAGAGTAGCAGTCGTCGTCGTTACGGCCAACATCGCTTCACAGGCAATATACTAATTGTTTAAAAGGGTGGTGACGTGGAGAAAGGCAGGAGTTGAGTTAACAATACAAGCCTCATTCCGAACACGTGACTGAAAGGCAGGTACAGGCGCGAGTTGGGAGGTTAGATTGGCGGACAAAGTATTCTGCACTGGTGTCTGTCAGGCACACGAAATTGCTTTGCGTCGGACGGTATATCAGTCAAGCACTAGTGCGCAATGAGATGCCTCACCATCAGAAGCAAATGTCACATGTCTAACTTAATATGCGTTTTAAAATATCCCAGAGCGTATTCATTGGCAAAAATGGGTCAACTTTGCTCCCCCCTCCTTTGCTGGCTTTAAAATTTGCAATATTTCTTTTTTGAGTCATCCTGATAATATATACAATTAATAATTCAATCACATTTCCAATAAATTGGACAATTTAATACATTACTCATATTGATTCTCAGTCATTCCTTTTCTATTATATTTTCAGCCATCATCTTTCTTTCTGCTCGTGCCATCGACTTTCGTTTTTGAAATTCATTCCGGCCCTCACCCGTCTTCATCGCTTCTCGCCCCGCTTGGCCCCTCCCAGCTCTCCTTCCCCACCCTTCACATCTCTCCGTTTAATGTCCACCAACTTGCGCAGGCTATAACTTGCTCAACTTTAATCCGCCGCCAACTTGCACGAAGAAAAACTCTCTCAGCAGCAGCAGCGGCGGCGGCAGCGGCGGCGGCGGCAGCGACTAAGGGACACCGCGGGTGCGAGGACTGAGGACTGAGGACGCCGCGCACTGATGAAGGACTACCAATTAAAGTTTCCTGATTGTTCGGCGCGGGGCGGTGGGACGGAGCGGGGCGGGCTCCCTGAAAAATGCCGCCCACATGAAAACGCCCGCCGGCCGCCGCCACCGCCAAAGAGACGCTTGGGCGTTTGAAAGGACGAGGACGGCTCTTAAGCAGTCCCCGCGTCCTCACCGCCAGCTGCGGCCACGGCGAGCGAGGGGCCTGGCTTTGTTAGAACTGCCAATCTTGTGAGATCGCACGCAACTGGGGATACTTAGAGCACACTAGGTTGTGCGTGTGTGCCGATGTTTTAGTCATATATTATGTACACGTCGTTGTTGAAACTTCATTAGCCACTCTCCGGTGATTATTCACTAATGCTTATTTTGCTGTCGAGTCGATGAATAACCTGCGCACGTTTTCTTGATCTCGTATTTTTTTAGATGCGAAACGAGTTGTGAGTTTATTTCATTAGATGTAAAGGTAAATCAAACCTGTGGCAGGTTTGACAATGCAAATAGTTTTTCTACTTAAACAATGAAATGTTGTCAACGACGATCTTTGCTATTTTATATTCTGAATTCAACTATGGTAAAATAGAAGGATGGGCATTTTGAGACTCAAGAGAACGTGTGAGAATAATAATCATGTTTGCTGACCAATTATTTTTGTGTTTGAACTAATTCTTTTACTTTACACTACAAAACGTTGAAATACTGTGCAACAATTTGACTACAACAGCTGGAGTTTTAACATATTAACAGTGTTTTGAAATTTGGCGTCAATAAATTTTTAATGTTCTAAGTCCTTAAAGAGCATGTGTTCAACTCCCAGTTCTAAAATTGATATTTCTTAGATTTCATGAGAATGGTTCTACGTAAATATCACAAAAATTCTTCAGAAGATTCTCCCCCCTTTGAAAGAGCTTTTAGTAGCACCGCAAGTGATCTCCGTTGCCCCCTGTTGATTTATTTACCACGAAATAACAACATCGCAATACGACAGACGACACCTCTTCTTTTAATAAATTGAGCAAAATACTATATTTTAACTCTTCGGGAAGCGCGCCTATTTCAGTTCAGCGAGTAATCACGCGTTGTACTTTTTACAACACATATTTATTTAATATTTTAAATTATTTACTATTCTTATTCATTTGATTCTGATACGAATTTATCTTATGTAGAATGCTTGTTGTGGTATACAATTGCGTTTCATCGCAATTGCGTTTTTATTACAACAAAAAATAAGTTCTACGTGAGGATGCGCGGGTTGTAAGAGTACAACACAATGCAGGAATTAAATTCAACCGCTAACTATCCGATCGACAGTCGGTTCGAACACGGCTAGCAGTGGTCATTGCAAAGTGTACATCAGCCAACCTGGATAGCCGAGATCGCAAAGTCTGTAGGGCTGTAGCTGCCTCGTTTCGAAGGGTCGCGGGTTCAAATCGCACCTCAGGCATGGATGTTTGCGTGTGTTGGTGTTGTCCCTTAGTGTTGTTCTTACAGCCTCCCTATTAAAAGGTCACTAATATTCGTCGTATAATGAAGTTCTATTATCTATGCAGTATGTAGAATACTATTATACTTCTGCCTCGAGAAGAATAGAACAAAGTAGTAATCGTAATAAGATATATCGCAACAGCCTTGGTAAATTTTACTAGCAACCATCAGATATACAATTTCTGTCCGCTGTGAAGTTGCGATCACATTAAATCAATAACAAGGAATGCCCAATAGCGTATTGTCTTACAAATTGTGACAGTGTTTCTTTAAAAGTGTTTTTAAAACTGAATTAAAGTGAAGATTGCATTCAAAAACCTTCAATGCATACAAATGAGTAATTATAATTAAAATTGTATTACTTAATTTAGAAATATATTAAACCATGTGAAGAGGAATCGAACAAAAAAGTGCTTCGCATCAGATCCAACTCACTGTGGGCAGTTGGCAAGCAGCAGGTATGTTACTGCGCGTCATAGCAGAGAATCGGCGATGAGCTCGCGACAGCGAACAACGCTCGCCCGGATCCCAAATAAAGTGCTGGATGATGAATGCATCGACGGATATTTGACCACTTCAATATGTGTTAATATTTAAAACCTGCGCCAGAGGACGCCCTCATCGCAGCCGTCCCTCCATCGATAGACAAGGGGGAGGGGTGCATATTTCATGATTCGCCAAGTCATTACTTCACAATGACGGCTGCGTGCAATGGACGTATGGTGATAGCAACCGTGGAAACTATAAAAATGATTCACGATTCATGTTGTATGGTCTGAAAGCATAGAAACTAGTGACTATCTCGATATTATTTATGTATTCGTCCAAATCTACTTAAAGGGCAAACATTTTAAATGGAAACCATCTAATCATATTGCGAAATGGTGCCATTGTTATTAAGCAGACATAATGCAATCAATTCTTTGTTACTTCTGAAAAGCAATTTTATAACTTTAAAATTCAAGCAAATTTATTGTTAATCAAGTAAGTTGCCAACGCCGAATTTTAAAACATCCAAACACTTTTCCCAAAGCTCCAAACTTCATGAAAGATTGTATTCTTTGTTAACAGGATAATCAATAGTTCACATTCAAACCAGGATATTTATTGATAATTGAACTATTAGCTGCAGAGAATAGTCAGTTGATTTTACTTCCTCGCCCTTACCTCCCTAAGAAGAGAAAATATTCTGTCTGCCGGAAAACGGCAATTTGTCGACACAAAAACTCTTATTCCAGAGCCATGGTAATTCAAAAGTAGATAAATGTTTTTTTATTTATGTGATAAAATACTTCCTCTAATATGTTGTGTAGACAGAATCCATGTTTTGTAGATCCTTGTTTATGTCAAGGAATTATGTTAAAACCGAGAATTAATATGAAATTTTATAATAATTGAAGCCCAGCCATTTTGTATCTCCGATGAGATATAGATATTCCCTATAATACATCGAAAAAAATCATTCGTGCTAAGGAAACAGGAATGCGTTGTAAACAGAATACTTCTGTAGTACAAAAAGCTCTTTTGAAAGTGATTCAGGGTTTGTACTTTCAAGTTATAACATCATTTCCTACAAGAGAAAACTGCAACAACTTAAAATGATTACTGAATCCTTTGATGGAGCTTATCTCAATGCGACCATACGTCTTCCGAATTCTCTCAACCGCCCCTCAAATATTATTCGTACCGTCTGGCAACGGCGCACGTGCATTATATCAGCGGCGCATATCGTATCGACATTTCGTTCCAATCAGCAGAGTGGATTAAGAGCTCCGGGGCCTCCCTTCCTCCGGCAAACCGGTCTTTCTCCACTTCAAGGAAACCGACTAATGCTCGGCGACGCGCGGCGGGCAAGGGGGTGGGGACGAGGCGAGGGGAAAGAGAGAAAGACTGCGAACGAGAGGAGTCGCAGAAGACACCACCTAATTCCTGCAAATGTATTCGCCTATCGCTCCGCTGCCGCTTTCCCCATCCCCCACCCGCGCCCCGCTCACCCGCCCCGCTCCGCCCCCGCCACCATCTGCGCCGTTTCGGTATTCCTTCTGCCTTCGATTTCTACGCGCGCGCCGCTCCCCGAGAGCTGCTGGATGCGGTTGAGGAAGCTTGTGGGCGACCGCTGCCACAGAGGAGAGACGGAGGGAACTTCAGCAAACAAAGCGGCGATGGCGCGTAGAAAATCATGAAGATATATTGCGGTGTCGATGATGAATGTTATGGAAGAGTAATCACGGCGAGTATTGTCATAACAGTGGATTTTTTTGTGATTGGAATGCTGCGATGTAGTGTTGGGTGTTATGAGGGGAATGATGAGTAGGTTGTGATTAGAGGTTTTTTAATAGAGATGGTGTTCATTATTGTATTGTTGACTATGATGGTTGCGATTTAGAACGTGGTGTGTGTTGAAGATAAAGGTGTGTAGGAATGAAAAGCAATGAATGTGGTTGCGATTGTGGTAGTGATGGGATTGGTGGCGGTGATGTTGATAGTATTGTTGTTGATGGTGGTGGCGGTGGTGGTGGTGGTGGTGGTGGTGGTGGAGATGGCGGGAGTGGAGATGGCGGGAGTGGAGATGGCGGCGGTAGTGTCTGTGCCTGAGACGCGATCTGTATCGGAAGCAACGAAGAAGCCAAGGAAGATGGCGAAGGAGGGAAACGAAGTGTTGGTAGCCAAAAGAGAGCGGCGAGAGGGCGTGGGTATGAGGTTGGAGAAAGACGAAGAGTGAACAACCTCAAGCGGCGCGCAAATCTTAGGAGTTGGTGCCAGTTGGGCTTAATGCAGCACAAAAGCACAGTAATTGGAACTATGCAGCAATCATCCATTTGAAATGTATGGTATTTCTTGCATATAATACTATTCCAGAGACAGGTTTATATTTTTAACATCCTTGTGGAATAGTTCTAGTGGAAATATTGTGGGTGTCTTGTAGAAACGTGCGAAGGTATTTGATAAGTTTGGTAAAAACGCAACGAAGATTTTTTTAGAAAATTCACTTTATTTTTCATGGTTTCCTCTCCTTCTAGGTTTATTCATTTGTCCCAGAGCGTTTTCAGATTTTTCAACCTATTGGAGGGATAGATTTTGTCAAACTCTGCGAAATACATGATTACAGCAGCAATCACTTCCTCATTGATGAAAATGTCTGCCCATCAAGCCAACTTTTTAAGTTGGGGAATAGAAAGAAGTCATTCGGGGCTCAATTCAGTAAGTATGCTGGATGAGGAACCAATTCAAACCCCAAATTATGCACTTAAGCTATTGTGACTGCTGCTGTGCAGGTCGTGGTTGTAAGTACATACTTGAGATCGTGTAAGAGTATCTAAACCAGGAAATCCCAACATTTTTATTTCATTGGCCCATTTCAAACGAATTATTTGCTTCTTGCCCCTTAAGTCTTCTATATAATATATTGCCTCGATCATGATAGAAAGAATTGTACATCAGTGCCTTAAAGGAAATCATTTCTTATACTCTTAAAAATTTCGATTTTTCAATAATCAACGACGCTTCCGCTTTGGAGGAGCTGAGTTTTTAATCTTCATTCAATAGAAGGGCAAAAGTAGTTTCTTGCGCAATGGAGTATCATTATGAATGTATATTGTAATTTTGCGCGTTTTTTGAATATCTTAATTCCTAAGGATGAACGACGGATATCAAAGAAGAGAAACGAATTGGCAATTCATTATCATACGTTTTGTTGCTTTATATCAGAAAATAGTTAAGCGAGTTATTTTTTTTTGTAATCAATGGGAACTTTATTATCCTTTCAGGCACAGGTTCTTATTCTGCTAATGACCACAAATCGACCTTTTAATTATCACTTCACCTTCACAATTTCATCGACTCCAGGGGGAGTATAACAATCGCCCATTCTCTGTACATTATCCCATCACCAACTCAAGAAAGTTCTTTCTTATTTTATTTAATTGGCTGTCCAGGTGACGTCGCGTCCATGTCAAAGGTGCCAACGTTTCCGTCACCATTCTGCAACCTTTCTCAGGGCGTAATACGTGAGGAAGGTCGCAGAATGGCGACTGAAACATCGGCACCATTGCCAAGGATGCGGGGTCACCCAAACAGCCAATTAAATACTGAATCCGACCGCGGGCGCCCTCTCAAGTTCTTTCTTGAATTATTTTACGCTGAATTCAGTTTAGAGCCAGCAACGTTTCTGATACTGGAGCATCTCTGGCAGTGGGGTCCTTGATTTTAAGATCCTTTGGCGAGGAATTTCGACACTATAGCTAAGTAGTAGGTCGAATTCAGCCGCTGTCTGCAAGAACATTCTAGTAGCCGACTGCTCTGATCAACAATTGTCCGTGATCTCTCCAACCAGTACAAGGCGAATTCTCGAGCTGCGCGACCTTTCCTTCCTCCTCCTTTTCTTATCCTCTTCCCTTATACACACGCACTTACACTTATATACCCTACAAGTCGGGAGAACAATATTGGGAGTTAAGAGCTTTCCCGGCTGTAGCGATACAGCGGTACATACTAGGGGAAAACACCTGGAAGAAAATCCCCGGCAAGCCACCAGGGCAAGGAAACTCCACCTCTTTCCGGTATAAATTATTCAGTACACTAGCGGGATAATGTCTATATCAGATATAGTGCCCCAAAACATCAATTACAGATACATTGATATTTTACGTGAACTAATCTATGAAAATGTTTGTTAAAATTCAACTTTTAGTAGTATTTTAGTATTAATTACTTTTAGTAATATTTTTTCAATTACTTATTTAATATATCATTTTTCCACAGGTATTTGTGATCCCTATTCCTTATTTTATACAATGCATTTATTTACATAGTACTCTACATTTCTTTCGGGGTGGATCTCACATTTGGTGTGGTTCATTGGGGCACTATTCGGGGCCACACCTTCCACCATCCCTCACCACTCCACAGGATGCCCTTTGGTCCCCCTTCTCGTTTCCGAGGAAGCCCTTGGCCGATCTCGGTTCTTTCATGCTCTTAGGGGTCGGGTAGCTGGCTGCGTTCCATTGTATTCCTCATGACCTTGTCGGATCTTCGGCTTTCGATCGGGGGATGGAATGAGAGGAATGGAAAGAGAAGGTATCATTCCCGTTAGGCCACTACAAACAAGAAATGAAATAATTATAGACGTTGTCATTGCCAACAACAGTATACTATACTATTGTATAGTATACTATTGTTGGCAATGACAACGTCTATAATTATTTCATGAAAAATGCCAACGATAACGCACCACAACACCTATACACTACAAACAAGCAAGCAAGCAAGCAAGCTCTTGGAGGGTTTCGAATCGTGACCCATAGAACCGAGCCTAAAGCACGCCCAGTTTAATATTATTTTCTACCCAAGCCCCAAATCCAACTTATATTAATCTGTAAATTCCGTGTGTCCGTATGTTCTTTACTCACGGTTGTATCTCTTCCGGTTCCCCATTGTTGGTATGTGAAATGTGACTTGCTTGTTATTGGATGTGTTTCTTCATACTGGTGGGGAACTAACATTATTCGGATCCCTGCAGAACATTTTAAAATAATTCTCAATTCACTTCATTTTGGATGTTAAGTACATAAAACTGGGAGGGTGGTTCAAAGGCAACTACAGATGTTACCAATAGCTCATTCAGTTTCTATCCGGATACTTCTATATTATTCAGGAAGAATTTTAGAAAACAAGTTTTTCAGTTGTTTCCCGGTGCCTGTAGTAGTGAAATACTGGGAAAAATATACTATCCGCCATATAAGAAAAAACTTTACGACTTGATTCATCCGACAGATAAACCTAATTTTATTATTGAACTTTGTAAATAAAAAAGGACTACGATAAGTATTCTTGTTCAAGTAAATTCCTGTGTTCAAATATGAATGAAACAAGCAATTGGATATTTAAAATATCTTTGTTGGGCTTAGCAATTTGCATCGCCATTTTAAGTTTTTAACAAGAAACTACCCGCCACACAAATTCAGAGCATTAAGAATTTCGTTAAATCGTTTGTTTCATCCAGTAAACGCAAATAGTAGCAAAAGTGTCTTTTCCGAGAGATTTCGACTCTTCTATACAATAAATACCGGATGAAGGGAATTTGAGCAGTCGCTTCAGAACTGTGGATCTTCCGCCAAATCGCCCGAGATGAATCCCTATAAGAGACGAAATGCGGCCATCGGCGGCGGGGCGTAGGCAAGGCGAGGAGAGGAGAGGCGGGGAGAGGCTCAGCAGGCCTTATCGCCTGGCGCCCGCCCGCCCGCGCATCGCCCACCGCCCCATCGCCCGCGGCGGGCGATGCGTCTTGGCGCGATCGCCGCTTTGCATAATCCGCGTCGCTCCATTTTTGCTTCTTCTCGGCCGAGCGGAAGGGGGGAGGAGAAGAAAAAGAGTACAGCAGAGTGGATCGCGAGTGGGAGCAGAATAGGATGAAATGGTTAGGAAGAGAAAGATGACTGAAAAAGGAAGGGAACAAAATCAAGTCGAAAAAACTGCAAAAAGGGGAATTTAGATGAGGAATGAACTCCAAAGTACAAGAAAGAGAATACTGCCAAATTCAAGAGAATTGATGTACAGTATTAATGCATAGAAAAAAGTGAGAATAGGACAGTGATTGAGCAGAAGACCTAATAAGAGAGTAAGAGACCGGGAAGAGGGGTGGGGCAGAGATTTTTATCTGAAAGGGAAAACGGAAACGAGAGGCAACGCTACAGTACGGGCAATAGGCGCTCTTGTGCGATGACAAATAACCTTCATCAATAGACGGGAATAGGAAGGCGAGATCAGGAATTTAAAACAAAAAGGTCAGAAGACTGAGGAAAGGAAGACACGCACCAGAAGAGAATCGAGCAAAGTGTTGGGTATTGGGTAGCCTTTGAACCGCCCTCTCAGTTTTATGTACTTAAAATTCAAAATTAAGTTTCTTTTGAGAATTTTCCTCAAATGTTCTGTAAGGATCCGAATAATGTTAGTTTCCCGCCATTACAAAGAAACACTTCCAATAATATTTCACATGCCAACAATGCGGAACCGGAAGAGATACAACCGTGTTAGTGAAGACGTTTAGTCAGGAAAATATAAATATAATGTGAGAAAGTACATGGATTTATCACTAAATTTTACTTTAGTTATGCCCACATGTGAAGCTATAAAAGATAATGATACAATAAGGTTGATGGTGTCAATAAAATAAATGTAAAACCTTAAAGAAAACTTGCCGTAAGATAAAAAAGTTCGCTTATCTTGAAATCATCTTAAATTTAATTCAATGGTTTTCTAAATTTATGTATTGTAATTATCTAATAGCAAAGTCTCTCTTTCAGTGGGCAGAGGGTGAACAGAGAATAAACATCGTCGATAAGCACCAAATGGTGCAGATGATTGAAGGAAAAGACTACCTGAGAAATCGTCTGAAGTACCAAATGCAAACCCGACTTTAAATTTAATATCAGTTTTTAAGTATTGAAGGGCTTTGTGTTGTTCGTTGTGCGACCGAATGGTCTGACTCGTAAGTGGGCAGAAGAAACCATTCTAATTATTCTGCTTAGTCGGTCATTTTGACGAGTTCGCCTAATTCCGCTTGTAATAGAAACTCCTTAAAGCAAGAAGTGCAATCAGTGAACCATCTCTCTTCCTGTTGTTTCTCTTATTCCTCTCATCTCCCGGAATGAGACGCAAAGTAAACAGAGGGATGGAGAGTCTGATTGAAGGGTCAGATTGAAGCGAGGCGAGAAGGGTCAGATTGAAAACGAGAGGGTGCGAGTATAGAAATGAGGGATGATAGTCAAGCAGGGAGAAGCAAGTCTCTAAAAGAAACGGAGAAATTTGGGGAAAGGGGGGTCAGATGCAAGCCAGAGGGATCGAGTGTCAAGACGAGAGAATAGAAAATGGAGATGCGAGGATGAGGAGTAGAAGGGCGAGGCGTGACGATAGAGGAGAGAGTTCAAACTAGAGGTGCGAGAGTCATGACAAGAGAATCAAGAGCCGAGACCGAGGGAAGCGGAGCAAGAGTTATGACAAGAAGGATGATAGTCGAGACGAGGGAGGCTAAAGTAATGAAAGAGATGGGCGAGAGTCGAGACGATAGTGGGCAAGGCAAGGCAAAACGCATGTGAAGAAGAGAGCGACGAAATGAGACGAGATATTCTAGGAAAGGCAAGAAGAACGAAAAAGATGGAAGGAACGAGAGAGATGAAAAAGTGAACCCGACCGGCGGGAGTTGGGACTAGAGGCCAGGCGAAGGGAGGAGGGCGGGAGGGGCTAAACAAGAATGGCTTGATGAGAGCGGTGGTCCTTTATGGCGCTGAAGGATAGCTAAGAAAGCTACCGGTGAGGAGGGGGGGGGCAAGAAAAGGGAGCCGAGAGAGATGGTGTAACGTTTCACAATTCAACAGTTAACACTTAGAATAATTTCAAATAACATCACGTACATTTTTTCAATATGTTTAATACAGTGCACTTCAATATTCCAAGACTTTCAAGATCTGATTTTGTGTTCTGCATTAATTTACATAACAAATTATCTCTCTCGTCATTATCAACAACCCACGTTGCTATCCTAATAACCATATGACGAACAATGTTCGTTAATAGTATCTCAAACGTTACAACGGGAAACGTTAAGAGGAGTGCGAAGCGAAACGCACCGATGATGGTGATGAGCTGTATAGTACCGCAGGGTGCCTGGGAGAGATGAAACTGTGACGAGAGGAGGAAGATTAGGAATACGGGCACGGAAGGGAGGCGGTGTGAGGATGGCGTGATGTAAGGACGCGATCCGCGATGGCGCTGCAGGGTTGCTGGGAGGCGGATATCAAAACGTGGGGGGTGAGGAGTGGAGATCGAAAGAGCGGGGAAGGGACGATCGAAGCAGAGAGATGCGAGGGTAGCGCCAAAGGGTAGCCAGGAGAGTCGAAACTGAGATATAAAGTCCAAGGGATAGGATCGTGGAGGGCGGAGCACGGGATGGAAATGGGTGGTGCTAGGATGTAGTGAATGGATAGCTTGAGAGAGGGAACAGTAATGAGAGGAGGCTAGGATTGGGACTGAGGAGGGCAGGGCAGTTGAGAGCGGTGTGAGAATGGCGCCAAAGGGTAGCTGGGAGAGATAGAAGGTTCATGGGGGTAGAACCGAGGAGGGTGGGGAAGGGTTTGGTGCGAAGATGGTGCCAATGGGTAACTGGAGGAACGGAAATGGAGACGGGAGGTGCAAAGATTGGGACCGTGGTGGATTGAGAGCGACGTGGCTGTGTCGGATCACATGATGTGAGGGCGGGATGCCGTGATAGCGGCGAAAGGCAGCTGGGAGAGGGTAAACGGTGATACAAGTGCAAGGGGTTGTGCTGAAGACGGGGGCAGATGAGAAGGGCAAAGAGTGTGGAATGGGGCTGAGTAGAGCGGGACAGGTTGTGAGGATGACAGTGCGAGAATAGCGCCAACGGGGAACTGGGAGAATGAAAAAAAACGACAGGAGGAGGAAGAGTTGTGGCAGAGGACTGAGAGGCAGTGTGCGGATCACATGCTGCGCGGGCGGGAGCCGCCATGGCACCGAAGGGCAGCTGGTAGAGAGGAAACGGAGAAGACCCGGGCAGGGAAGGGCTGCGCGAGGTGGCGAGGCGTGGGCCTGCGCAGGGCTACGCGCGCAATGAAATATCTTCGGCTGCTCTGCGCGCGACGCCCTTCACGGGCGCGTTATTCAGCGCCGCGCCGCGCCGACAGACGAGCCGAGGTGCGGCTTCGTCTTCCGGGGCGCCAGTAATAATATTTTAACGAACGTATCGGAAAACGATCGCTGGCGGAGCACGTCGCTGCGCCGCGCCACGCGAATTCCTTTCCCGCCTGACGTGTGTTGCCAACGTAGACAATGCGGAATAATTGCGAGTGAAAACTATGTGTTTCTCGTTCAGAATTTCATTTCTTTCTGACTTATGAAACGTGGTTCTGTTAGTTTAATGAATAAAAATTGCGAAATTTTGGTTTTAAAATATTTCATGAATTTAATTCATCATTCAAAACGTTACCGATTAGGAAACCAAGCGTCATTGCGTAGGTAAAATAATGGTTTAAAACAGTGAGTACAAAATGTTAATTAATGTATACTAATATAAATATGTATCCTAAACAGAATTGAAATGTAGATTGGACTACATAATCGCGAATGCAAAGTTTCTTCTACTTGATATTTTCAGATATTCATCGATATTTTAATAGAATTCCAAAGATGCCAAGTCTACATCACAATCGTCTAATGATTCGATGTCCAGATAACCATCAACTTAATTCGCGTCGTATCAGAAATCGCTTAGAAACCGCTTCTCTGTCATCTCACAATGAATTCACTAAGTTACCAGAGTAATGACTGAAAACGTACTCTTGACTTTTTGGATGTACACAAATGAAGGGCCCCGGGTATCCATGATGACGGTAACCCTCATATTTGCGATTTTCGTCAGTCAGAAGGAAAAGAAATGTGTACAGCCAGATATTTCTCGCATTATAAGTACACTTTCTACTGCTTATTGTATACATTAGTTTTATAAACTAATTGGTATCGTCATAACGTATGTTATTTGGGGAAGAGTCTTCTAATATTTCTATTTTTCATCAGAAAAGCGTTTTCGTCATGTGGCCCCAACCCCTTGAAATGGAGTCGGACCGCATTTGAGAGGTTGTGGTTCTAAACGTTTCATTAATTGAAGAGAAAGGGAGACTGAATGCACGTAACCGAGAACCGGCGAGTGTCTCCTCCTTGAGCAGTGGAGAGCGGGTCGTGAGTGAGGAAGTCGATCCGGCTGAAGAGACTTCGCCCTCGAGAGGCCTCAAGACTTTCCGCACCGCATCCCCGAAACACTCAAACACACTTTTGACTCGTGACGTCGTATCACGTGTTGTTTTTGTTGTTTTTGTTGTTGTTGTTGTTACGCTCGAGACTTTTCTGCGCCGCAAACGCAACACACACACACATTTGCTTCCTGAAAAAACACTGTTGTTATTTTTGTTCATGTCAGTATCGTAACTTCCTTTGTTATGTTGTCATAACCAACGTACTGGTTCTCGTTGTCTAATACCATGAATATCAAAACTTCTCTGTGAACTGGAAACTAATCAAACCGACTCACTACCGACGTTGGCTCTGTTTTAGAACAAACTATTGTAGTACACACGGTATCTCAAACTACCATTTTTTTGTAATGAGTGTGTTTTAGGACTCCTAAGTTCGCCATTCAAAGAGGAAGAACAATAAAAATGGATAGAGTAGCGATTTGCTCTCTGAATTTGAAGCTTTGTGAAAGACAGATGCATATTTTCTGTAGGCGACATCGGATCTTGCGAGTAATTGTCAATTCGATCAAAGATAATTTAGAAGAGACGTAATATTTGATGTTGAATTGAGTGCAGATTAACTGAAATAATCAGGTTTAAGTTTGTTTGTTCAAAGTACAAATTATAATTTGACACTTGATTTTACAAAATATTACATTTTGAGTTCTACAGTTCTGATTATTAATATTTTTATTAAAACTTTAAATTGATATCTCTATGAAAATGTGCTTAGCAGTAATTTGAAATAAAACCACAATCTCGGAATCATAAAAATAAACAAATATTTTAACAAACCACTTTTTCATAAATTTTGAAGTAATATCCTTCAAAATATTTAACCTATGCCTACAGAATGTCAGTAATAAAACCTGGTCTAAACTAAACATAATTGAAATTTACAAAAAGGAAATCTATCATTAACTATTTAAATATGTACTTATATACAAGAAAAATTAAAGTAAATTATTCTCTACTTAGATATACATATTATCAACACCGAAAGAGAGAACGCCACTTTAATATTGCTAATCTACTAAGTCTACAGAAAAACCTCGGGAAATGTAATTTAACAAGAACTTTTAGTAACCCTTAGTATGTTTTGCCTTCAGAAAACACGGCGGCTCGCAGACACACGATGAAAATTTATTAATTAAATTATTAACTTAAGCTGTTTTTCAAAACTGTGGTGCTGATTTTAGCCACATTTTCATTTTTAGATTACTTTGTGTTCCCCGGTGAGTCAACTGCTACAAGCATTAGTCCCGTAACTGGGGAGCATTTTATGTCTCGGGAGGTGGCTGGGTTCTTTGCCCTATTGAACGTCCACTTCAGCGTCGCCCTACACGTCGGATTATGTGGTTTCCTCTCTAGGTCTCTCCGCAAGAGAACACCGCGTCGGTCCAGACAGGTTCTACGTTCCAAACACGTCTTCTGGCTTGTAGAGTAGTGCCAGTACGTTTGCGTATTTAAGGGTAAAGAAGGCGTCAAGATGAGAAAAAAAAGATCACGCTCGGCACATGGACTGTTCGTTAGGGTACTGCTCTGTTATTCGCCTGATATTTATGGGAGAAACAACATAAAACTACCAATCAGAACAGCTGGTCGCTACTAATCTTCCCTAGACATCGGCTCTATTTGACCTTGCTATGCAGATAGTATCGAAAATCTGGCGTCGGGCCTGGACTTCAAGATTCGCTGTAATTGCAACAGTTGTTCTGCGCCGTCTTAGACGTTAGCTTTTCAGCTAGATGTATACGAGTATAGGCAGTTTCCTTAACCTAGGCATCAAGTTTCTACGATTTACACAAATTTTAGACTGAAATTTCATTAAATGTGCTGAAAGGAAAAAGATGTGTTTCATTAAAGTTGTTCTAATAGTTCTAGTGATAGTTCTAATAGTGATAATTTAGAGGCGTTTCCACAGACGTGATAATTTCGACATTTCTTGACAGATGAATAGAGAAGTATCTCTCATCATATTTCATATACCTTCGAAAGTTGTAGATATCTTCTCTTCTTTTGCTGAGCATAAAATCAGTTACCATTTTCTTTACACCATAATTTTCAAATTCAACAAATTCACTAATTAATATACGTATTGCATAGAAATTGGAAAAATCGGCGTAGTTTTGCACAGTGTCCCTAGCGTACGTAGTAGTGTTATAGTATGTCTGAAATTAAAACACTTTGACAAAACCACTACTTATATTTTCATTTCTAATGGTGATAATGTCATAAATCCCAAACCACTTCCGTCTATTAAGTAAAATCTTTCAGACTGATTGTACACCCCAGATCTATAAATGTTTCAATATTTTTTTTCACGATTTTATTCCTAGTTTGAGTGCTTCTTTCTCCTGAATAACAATAAACGTACTTACTTAAAGTAGTAGGGTGTACTCTTTCTTTAAATTCCAGATAATTCCTTTAGAAACTTAAAATTATCAAGACGACTGAGTGACAACTAGACACCGACGTAGATAACCCCCCCCCTCCCAACCGCAAAGCATTCAGACAATGAACGTCAAAGACATTAAAGGCAAAGAAAACAGGTCGCCGAGCGGGCGAACGGATAAATGAGGTCGGCAGCCACCGAGCGACATCAACGGCGGAGGAAGTGATGGGTCAATGGTCTCCTGGTAGTCCATCCATTCGCTGGTCAGAGGCGCGGTGATTGATGGGACAGGCTTCGTTGCCGCCGCCGCCGCCGACGCATGGCCAGCGCCTGCGTCTCCAGTTCTCGTCCGCGCAGGCTCTGCGCCCTATCGAACTCCGCGAGAGGGGCGAAAGCGAATTTTGCTTCAGCCAGTCGTTTCAGCCAGCGCTGACCAAATGCGGGAATTGAGACTGACTGCCCAAGCTGGCCTGCAGTTGGCCGGTCCGTCACTCGCCTTTATCTAAACTAGAGTCGATTGAACCCAAAACTGCCGGATTAAATAAACAAAAATCGTCGTAATCCCCAATAAGAATTAAATAAATGTGCTGATTATATTTTTTGTAGAGTATTGAGTGATTTTCAAAAGTTGATTTGTAAACAAACGATGGTTGTAATCAAGCAATATATAGTATTTGCAGGCATTTAAAATGCACAGGCGAATAATATGCACCCCATTTCTATCCAACATTTGAAAGAAATTAATTTACACTTCTATAACTCTAGAACAATTCACAAATAAAAACACATTTTCTAAAAGTGCAAGATATCCTCTTTTCACTTAAACTTCAAAAACAAGTTCTTTGTACCTTGTACTAAAACAGCATTACTATTATAATAATAGTTGGTAGCAACTGGTTCGACACGCAGCGAAATCTTTTATTAAAATATTATATCAAGCAGTGGAGGCCGGTACTTGGATTACGCGGCCGAAAAACGCCCAGATAAATGTTAAACTCTTCCATGTGTTTGTAATACTCCATATTTTCCATCTAATATCATTCAATATTCGAGATATTACAGCAATATTGATAAATCACACAATCTGATATCAAAGAGTGCCTGTTGCGTGCCTTCTCTGGAATCTAGTTGCGAAAGAGTCTGCACACCAAGGTGGGAGGTCACCAGTGGCGGTGTTACCAGGTGTCCAAACAGACTGATATATTTTCTGTAACAAAGATCCTTCCACACACATGCTCATAATTCACCAGAGATCTCCTTGGTGTAACTGTAACTTGCTGCATCTTCTGAGAAAAGGACTTTCTTACAGATCGCCCAACTTTACACAAACAATTCATTAAGTGTATATTTTAAATCAGTAAACCTAGTATCAATGAAAACAAATTCTTTAAACATCGTAAATAGTGCATTAAATGCCGACGATAATTGACTGAACTTGTGTACTTTCAGTAACAAGCGAATTCCATAAAATTATGTTAGTGTGATTTAGACGAAGTGATTTAGACGAAGATAGAATTTTGTTATTCCCCTGAGACTCCCTACGTCGCCGCGCAGCGCTAGACACCGCCACCCGTCTGCATGTCCAACCAAGTGGCCCTATTTGCCCGTGTTAAATCGAAGGGCCAAAGAGTAAATGCAATACATTCAGTAATACATCCAGGATCCAAGAGCGAGGTGCAATACCTGGGAAGGCACCAGACACCGAAAGGAACGGCAGTTGGACGCTCTTTGGTTTCAAAACGATTTCATATACATGGATATTGCTGCTAGATTTTGAATATTTAATGTCATTAGAAAGAAAATGTATATTCCTAAAATATTATGATACCTTTTTCCATTATCTGGTGGTTGTGCAATCGTGCAACCTAAGCTTGAGCCGCCACTGGACGTCACACTCTTATGGACATTTAATACAACGAAGCACGCGCCATCTCTCTGTCCGCGTTTCGCCTGCGCGTCAACATGGCGAGCACACATTCATTCCCCGTGCCATTTAGATTACATAAACAGCGCCACAGACTGCCAGCGAGGAGCGCTGGAGACCTCATCGCCGGCTGTCCTTGAGAAAATCCGGGGAATACTAATTTTCCATATTTTAAATATTACTATACACGCTCCTTGGGTTTAGTAATTTGCGCCTTATTAAACGGACACAAGTTCAGTTATTTTTTCACGATATTGAATACATTATTTAGAATATTTAGTAAAATTATTTTTATATGACATTAAATTTGTATATGTAACATGTGCATGTGAATAGTTCAGTTTTGCGAAAAGACGCATTAGAAGAATGCTTCTGTTGATGTCTTTGTGATATTGCATGAGTGCTGGCCAGTGCTCGGTAGTGGTCGCAGTGCGTGTTGCATGTGGGTGCTCATATTGCTAACTCGTGCAGTCATTTTGCGTTGTTGCGCGTATCAGTCTATATGTGTATGTCTGTCTGTGAGTGCATTTGTGATATTATTATTATTATTATTATTATTATTATTATTATTATTAGTGATAAGGCGTACTGTTGTCATCGCTCCTATTGCTTGTGAACTGTACCGACAAATCATTTTTCTCAACAAAGTAAGGATATCTTACAATTTTGTGCAGATTTTTGTGTGGTTTTTATCCTTGGGTTAGTAAAGATTAGAAGAGCTCAATTTTCATTTTTCTGATATTAGACAATTTATTCCGCGAATCATTTAAAAAAGATAGCACCTTCTTGATACAAAAAGGTCCCAGACTCAGATATCGGTGTAACCAATTACATTTTGCATTTCGTGACTATTCATTGACATTAATAGATATTTCTTTCACTTCACATCTTATACAAGCAAAAATAGAAATGAAGAGAGTAAAAAGTTCAAGTGTTCAAGTTTTGATTCAAAACGTGAAATACAAAAAAGTATATATTAAAAATTTTAAGAATAATATTTATAGTAAATACAAATGGTTATGAGGGTGCGATTCAGACAGCAAAATTTTTCATGTATTTGAAAGTGAAGATATAAGGATGAAAAAAGGGTTTAAAAAATAACTCATATCATAAAGAACATCTTCTATTAGGTATTTAGCGACTTAAAGCTCAAAGAATGAACATGAAGCTTCTCCAATGCACGTAAGAGTGTTCGCAGTTAGAGTAATTAGACACCTCCAATACGACAGAAGAATTAAAGAAAGTATTATCTAATTTTACTTCTTTCGTCATATGACGGAGCAGCACCCTCCTTTTTGAGGGGGCAGCCGAAACTGATCTCCTATGTCAAATGTATAATCAAACCCCATTTAACATTTATCTTTGTCTCTTTTAAAATGTCAGAGTAGCACTTCCCCAGTAGGAGTAATGCTTTTTCTTCGCGAGCAATGCTTTAGTGTGTAAGACCCAACGGCATATAAGACGCATGCCGCTTCAGATACTTAAAAATAAAATAAAAACTTCGTCTTATATGTCGGCAAATACGGTGGAGCGCCAGCCCTGTCTCAGCTGCCAGTACGTGGTTTCCTTGCTTTTACAAATGCGTATTATCCGTTGGGCTTACCCAACAATCAGTGGGCCACCGCGCTGGACCAGGCCATGCCAAGTGGAGCAGCGCTGCTCTCATTTGAGTTGCGAGCCCGTAGATTTGACTAATATTCCTTCATTTATTGAACATTACAAAACATATTAAATGTTTATAACCGCTCTGTTAAAGACTATCCTCTGCACGTATTCATCGTCACCTCTTCTCGTCCCACATCTTCGGTCGGATTGTTTTATGAAAAACAATGAAGAATCAGCCTTTTATGAAACTGTATGTTCTGCAAGGTCTATGAGAATCTCATTTGTTGTACAATGCATAGAGATTGAGATATTTACGATATAACTTTTTTTGTGTTTCGTAACCTTTAATTTCTCAAAAACCGTTAGTCGTATATAAACGTTTAGAACCAGTCCTATGGATCATTTTATTCTCTTCAAATTTTGCAATAATGTTATTCAAAATAAATGACACAGGAACTGGGATATTTGTGAATAACGATTTTCCGTGACCTTTGGTTTTTAATGTTTTGGAAAGCAAACGTGACATCGATCCGAACATTTCAACCCTGTTATAAAACGTCACGACGTCGCAGTCAAAATTCACCTCAAGGCAAATTTTCCCACAGTTATGGGAGATGAGTGTTTCCTGTTACAATTATCTCCTGCCCTGCCATTGCCTGTCACTCGTTGCATTATTTTTGCATCATTTGCTCCGCCGACATCAACCGAAATTCGAAGACAGTCATCTCTATTATATGCGCACGTCTACTTGAGTCTCGGAATATCTACCCCGACTCCTTCGAAAACATTCCATGATTTAAGAATAAATAATAACAACGAGCATTGTTCTGATGCTCGTTGTCATTATCTGATGTTGCAAAATCTGATAAACAGAAATGTTCTCTTCCATGAATTAGAAATTATTTTGCAGCGAAAAGCGAACGAATCACTTTGATATAAAATTCCATTTGTGAAAATAATCAAACTCCCCACTCCTCTCGCAACTAGCGAAGCGAGGGTTCAAGAAAATTTGCGCGGATAATACAGCATTTGCTACAGAAACAATTTATTTCAAACACGGAATTAAAATAGAACCGCATCTACTAAAGAACGAACGGTCGTTTTCCTACAATAGATGTATAATATTTCCCCACACGTTTTTTTTAATTAGACCCTCTTATTGTTTTTCGAAATTCTCTTTCAATGTTCTCTTCGATTCACAACAATCTTATACATACTTCTAAACTCTTTTGCTCTTTTAAGAAATTTGTTATGTCGCCATACTTGTGAGAGCAGGATCACGAGTGGAGGACGTTGAAATATAGCTGTTCAGGCGAAATATTGCTTACATGATTGGGACAGTATTTTCAGAAACTGCACCACGAAAATTCTGCCCATTGCCTTTCTGTGTTCTCGCCAAATGAGATTTTGTAAAAAATGGTAAGCAATCGATTAGCGCCTTGTCGTGATAACTATTACGTATTGAAGAAATTGTCATTTTTACCTTTGTCTGGACAAAAATAGACGTGCTCCGACTCTATTAATTATTTGTGGCGTTATAGGACGTTGGTGCACGGATAATGCATTATCGCGCTAGAAATGCTACCCAAAATAGAAAACCAACTTTCAACGCTGCCAATACACATATTACTCTACACGAGAGAGACGGATCGCTGAGAAACTGCTCGCAACTGCAGATTCTCAAACAATGCAATCTCGTCGCGTCGATTTGAAAAGGCATTTGGTTCCGGCAATTAGCCGACAATGTGCCATGTTGCCTGACTCGGCGCCCACAGGCAAGCGCGTCTCTTGGCCAATTTTGCAAGCAGTTCAAAGTTTGTTTCAAAGAGTTTCATACAAAATGAGTTCTTGCACCTTGTAAGAGAGAGAGAGAGTTTACATGTTTTTTGGGCAAATTAAAACTATCTCGAAGGCACGACGTTTGAAATGTATGTTCTTTACTTTTTAAATAACCTCTAAGAATTATCAAAATGCTTGAGCTCTAAGTATGGAACCAAATTTTAATTAATTCGGCCGCCTATGTGCCAACAATGTTTATGACGTATGATAATAGTTTCCTGTATATCATATACATTTCTTCGATGGCTTCAATTTCCTTCTGTAGGCATTTAAAACTTTCCGTCTGTAGATTTAGGAGCAAAGCGGACGAGTTTTACGAAATTCCCTGCAGTGAAGTTGGGGAAAATAATATGTACTGCATACCATAAATAATATTTAATGACATGAAATAAATGAGTGAAGAAATAAAATTGATATTTAACAATATAAAGAGTAAGGAAAAACTCTTATCATCTTCACATCAATACTTACAGATAGTTTTTCACATATTTCCAGATTCCCCTTCACCCGCATCTTTTCAGGGTAGTGCACAGAGTTTGAATTCAACTCTAGTCAGATTAATGTTTTTGTAGCAATATTGTCCGGCGTACAACAAAGAAATCAAGGTTCTCATTTTTTCCGTCATCTTGCTAGCTCACACCACAAAGGTTAATCTCCTCACATTTCAACGTCCATCACTAGCTAGTAAAGGTCCACACAACATCCTCCGTCTTTCACCATCTTGACTAGCCTAGTGGGCGTTAAGTAGCCTAGTGAGCGTTGAGTAGCCTAGTGACCGTAGAGTAACCTAGTGGCCGTTGAGGGACGCTGCGCCCGTTGGAAAGATGTGGAAGCGACGGCGGTGGCTGCTCGTAACCCGCTTTGCCTGGTCGCCACCGCTTGCTGTCGCCAGCTGCGAAGTTCATTGGTTCCGTTAGTGAAATGCAAGTTTTATCACGGGTGGGAGGCGGTGGTGTTCTCTCGCTAGATAGCGAGATCCGGCGCCGGCTTAAACGTCGACTCTCAGAGTTTTCTCGTACAAGATTTCTCCCACCAGAGGGACACCGCTCTAAGCTCCTGACTGTTCTCCCGGCATGTGTGATAGTGTAGTGAAAGTAAATATGTGGGTGTATGTGAGGGGTGATGGAACGACAAGAAAGAGGACGGAAATATTGCGCGCGATCCGTGGCCCATTTATTACGGCACTGCTCTGGAATCGAAGAAACCGCGGAAAACCACCGACCAGAGCATCAGGCCGCTAGAATTCTCCTCCAGACGGCAGCTGAATTCGACTTAGCTATGTAGCTGGTGTCGAAAATTCCGCCACCACTGTCAGACAACACCTAGGACCTCCCAGTCAGAGGCAGTGCAGTGGCAACAATTGATGCCCTGAGCCACGTATGCCGGTTGAAAACTATGTGTTCTTTTGAGAGAAATTGCCTATGTAAATTATACAGTTGTAAATTATATACAACCTGTATACGATCCATATTCTCCGATTTAAACAGAGTGGAATTTCAAGGTTAAGAGCTGGAAGGAGAGCAATACATTTTGTCCAATTGGGAGAACCAATACCAAAAATTTAAGTCGAAGCGAAGCTCCCCATTAGATGACCGTGACATCCTCTCCGTCTAGCTCGTGACCTTGCAGTGCTACTGTGTTTGAAAACATTATAACATTTGATGCGCGAACGATGCTAATGCATTAATTAAAGATTTGAATTAAATTTTGTTTGTTTTTAATTTCCTTACTCAAAGTAAATAATACATAGCATTTGTATTACTGTTTCTTATCATATCGTATCCTGTGTTTCAGTCAAG